>CAUYQV010120909.1:0-11729 GCA_963574575.1 Galagoides demidoff
CGCTTGAGCCCAGGAGTTGGAGGTTGCTATGAGCTGTGATGCCATGGCACTCTACCCAGGGGGATAGCTTGAGGCTCCGTCTCAAAAAAAAAAAAAAATATATGGCAGCTGAGGCAGCTCTGTAAAGTGGCCTGCACGAGCACTAATTCCAGGATGTTAAAGTGCCCGTGTTAAATGCATTCTGGATATTTCTCTGTGGAAGTCTTAGAATAATCCTCCCTTCCTTTTTGTGAGCCAAGAAAACTCTGAACCAGAACAATTCAATTTCAATTTGTGGGAAAACTGCACTCAAGGAGCCAGACGATGAGCTCAAGGTAGTTTTCTTTGTGGGGGGTGGAGGGACGGAGGAGCATTCGGATCCCTGTCGTCCGTTACTAAAATATCTGAATTGCCATTTCAGTGTTGGGAAGTATATTTACAGGCTTTGTTGCAGAAGGGGTTATTGCGAGCTTCATCTTACAGTCTGAGACCCCCCAAAAGCCAACCGTGCCTTTGGGTCCTAGTCAGTGGGTGTGATGTGGGAAGCATTTGGAAAGAGCCCCAGCGAGGCCTCGGGAAGCCGTCACTGCCTCTGGACTTATCATCCTGAAGGCAATTTGTTTTAAAGTTGATAATCCCTAGGGCTACGAGAGTGTCCCACATCTGCCCTGAATTGAAAACAGATTCCCACGAAGAGCCTGACATCAGCACTGCGGATCCAGGCCTCTGAGTCAGAGAGGAAGTCGGAGTCCGGGGGACGTATGGCCCCATAGACGCTCCGGCAGCTCTCCATGGAGCACCAGGACTGCAGGGTACGTAGGCTGTCCAGTTTGGAATCTTAAGACTTTTTGGGGGGGTTTGGTGTCATTCTGAAATTGAGGCAGGAATATTCAGAAAGGGACGATGGGAGGAAACAGGTACCAAGTAGCTGTCAGTCTCCGGGGATTTGGAGGGCTACGAATGACTTCATCAGAATTCCGACCAGCGAGGCAGCCTCCTCGTTGAATTTCCTTTGCCAGGTTTTGCCATTTTTGTGACTTATCATTTATTATATTTATTTGTGTATATAAATGTGTAGATGTTTATTTTACCCCGTGACTCTAATAAGGTTTTGGAAGCCAAGAAAAGTTTTTCCTGTTACAGTCAGAGCTTTTCCTCCCGCTGCTTATCTGCAAACATTTTTTAGATTTCCACACATGCTAAGAATAAAGGCTGGGACTGTGTTCTGCACAGGGCAAGCCTCAGGGGAGCGGCGCCGGATTAACCACTGAGCATCTGAGAACTGCTGGAGGAGTTCTCTGCTCTACGGCTACCAGCTTCCTTTCTGTCTTCTCTCTGGAAAGTGTGTGAAGTTCTACCGAGTGTGAAGTTCTTTTCCTTTTTAATTAAAAAAGAGATTTGATTTGTTCATGATAAATGATTAGGGTCACTCTGGGAGGCCGAGGCGAGTGGATTGCCTGAGCTCATGAGTTCAAAAGCAGCCTGAGCCAGAGCAAGACCCCGCCTCTAAAAATAGCCGGGCGTTGTGGCGGGCACCTATAGTCCCAGCTACTCAGGAGGCTAAGGCAAGAGAATCGCTTATGCCTAAGAGTTTGAGGTTGCTGTGAGCTATGACACCTGAGCATTCTACCCAGAGTGACAAAGTGAGACTCTTTCCTAAAAAGATGAAGATACAGAGAAGAGTACGGGGTTCATGTGGGCAGGCCTGAGGGCTTGACAGCCTGGAGCCCAGGTGCCCAGAACTGCAGCCAGGCCCTGGGCCTTTCTTGTCCTTTCTCTGGTTCTAGATTGGACTGTGCAGAGGGGAGGACTCTCAGCTTGGCTTCCACAAGGCTGTTTTGCTTACTAGCATCTCTGAGGAGTTGAAGACAGTGCCGGCCACCATAGGTGCCCCATAAATACTTACTATATAAAAATAGAATTAGGGAAGGGAATCCCAGAGGACAGTTTGGACACTTTGGACTAGTGAGGCTCTGCTTGGGCAAATTTCCACTTACCTTTTTGGTAATATTGAGAACAGAAGTAGAGAATGGGTGGTGATGGGTAATTGAGAGAAAAAGGGTAGGCTGCCAGTTGGATGGACAGCACATGAAAAGTAAGATTGCAGGCCTGGAGTGGTGGCTCGTGCCTAGCACTGTGGAAGGCTGAGGAGGGAGGCTTGATTGAGCTCAAGAGTTTGAGACCAACCTGAGCAAGAGTGAGACTCATCTTTACTAAAAATAGAAAAACTAGCTGGGTGTTCTGGCAGGTGCCTGTAGTGCCAGCTACTTGGAGGATCATTGAAACCCAGGAGTTTGAGGTTGCTATGAGCTGTGATGCCAGGGCACTCTACCCAAGGCAACAGAGTGAGACTCTGTCTTGAAAAGAAAAGTAAAATTCCACAAAAGGATCTGAAGTGTGAGTCATGAGTGGCACTGATCATGCCCCTAGGGGATGTTCAGGAGTCCAGGGAAAGTGGGTTTATCACAGAAAGTGAACGGACACAGCTGGCCAGTTTTCCTTTCAACTTGGGGCAGATGCGTTCATCCACAAGGTTCCAGCAGCACAAAGCCTGTTCTTGTTACACACGCTTCCCTCGGTTTCAGAAACAATACTTTAAGAGCAGCTCAGTTGGAAGGTAACATTTTCAGCCCAAATGCCAAAACACTGTTCCCTCTTGACGGGTTGCCCACAGTTCTTGAAAGAGGGAAGGTTTTTCAGATGCCAAAATTTGACTGCAAACTGTGTCATGGGACTTTGCCCCCTTAATCCCAGCAAGACAGAGGCTTTCTTTTAGAAAAAAGAAGCAAACACATTTGAGGTTTTGTGCTGGAGATGCAAAAAGATGTATTGATCAATTCAGACAGAAAGGAGAATTCTTTCAGGCTTAGGACTATCATTCCTGCCCTATCTAAGGAGACCAGCGAATGGGCCTTGAAACCCATAGAAGAGTTCAGATCAGCTATCTTTCTGGGAGATGATCATGTGTTTATCTTAATTTAACTAACCTAGTTAATCTGCCTGATTAGTTTTGCAACCGTAGACGCTTGAGAAGAAAATAAAACCAGTGTGGCAGAGACTTCTATAGTGATACCCAGATGATAAATTTAACTACTGTCATCTCAAGAAAAACCCTCATCCAACATCCCTCTGCATCTTTCTGAGTAGCAAAATAAGCAGCTCTTCATTTTGGAGAATACTCTCTCTGTCCATCCTCTTGGCCACAGCCCCATATTGGAACATCAGAGATTTGGGGGTCTATCCCATGGCACCCATGGGGGAATGCCACCATGCCCAGCTAATGTTGGGCATTTCTACACTAAAGGAAATGATTATGCTTCAAAGTTATCTAATGTTCTGGCTACTTTCATCATCCCTATGTTATGTTGTACACACATCCCGTTGATGTCTTAGTGCATGGTTTATGGAGGAACAGGTAGGGAAGTGTTTGAAAAGGTGCCAGGAAGTTTCATCTGTTCCTAATATATTCAGTGACCCCCCTGAGTGTCTTCCCTTGGTCTCAGGGGAACAAGAAAATAGCATTTGATGCTGAGAATCATAAAAATCAGCATCCAGGCCCCATATGCACCTCCCTGGCTGAGAGTAAGGAGGGTGGGGAGAGAAGGAGGTGGAGGAGGAAAGAGGCATAGTAATTGGACTGTCCGCGTCTTTGTCCCCATTTTGCTCTCAGTACTGCTGGCAGGAGAACATCTTACCTAACAAGCCATTCATGCAAAATCCAACCTCCTTTGGAGCATTTTTTGTATCAGTTCCTGTGTCCTGGGAAAAAAAGTATTAAATTAAAAAGTTGAATTTTAATTTAATTTTTAAATTTAATTTAAATTCTGAATAAAAGGCCTTCTATAAACTGACTAAAAAGAGCTTCACTATCCAAAAGTGGGTCAAATAGAAAAAAGGCACTTTCAAGTATAAAAAAAAAAATCCCATCTTTTAAAAAAAATGTCTGCAAGTTCAATAAATACCTAATGTAAATACAAAATCAAGTTAGATGTTCCCTGCAAGGAACTATTTTCTTTTTCATTATTAAACTGCCCCCAAATGCCAAGGAAATATAAAACACTAAAACAGAATCTAGACTCTCAAATGAAGTTGACTTTGAGGCCAACTCTTCATGGAGCAAATGGATCTTTAAGAAACTGGGTTTAGGCCAACTGGGTATCTGGCAGGGCTACTTACTATGAGGATAACATGAAAGTTAATGAACATAAACCTCCCCGCCTAGTGTCCAGCACATAGTGGACACTCACTCAATAATATTTCGTCAAATAAATGTGGCGTAGCTTGGCCAGGTCAACTCAGCTGTCTCGTTCATTCCCACTTGACATGAGGTTAGCATCAGTTATTATTATGGGTAATTTTCAGGTTATAAGAAAACAGCGCTTCCAGGAAGACTAATCCCCTGGAAAACAGAAGTAAGTCCCAAGTTGCTGGGACTTGTTTCCTAACCTTTAACAAAAGGGCACATCAGAGTTATGACTGAGTTGCTCAGAGGATTGAATGAGATTATATTCATCTATTTGTTCATTCATTCTTTTAAAAAATAATGATTATGGATTTCCAATGTGGCAAGGGTTGTTCTTGGGAGAAGGTGGTAAACACATCAACGAAGGTCTCAGCCCCCATGGAACTTACATCCTCCCACAAAACACTTGGCATTTGTCTCCTGCCATCACCCAGCACTTGTACTAGCGCCCTCCTCAGGCTGGGTAGCAAAGTGCCCAGGTTGGAAGTCAGACTGATGCCCACTAAAATCCAAGCTCCACTACCTGCCAGAGTTCAGAGCCCTCTGGGGAAAATTCTGAGCTGCAGCCCTTGTCCATAAGGTAGGTAGTAATACCCACCTTGCAGGGACAGATTCTGTGAAAGTGAACGAGATATACTGAGGATCAAGTACCTAGCTGCCACACATAGTAGGTGCTCAATAAATGTTGACAACCCCCCCCCCCATTAACCTGATGAAGAGGTAGACAGGTCAAAGGACATCTAGGGATAAGGAGAAGAGTTTGGAAGCAGTTGCCTCCTCTGAGTACATTCTACAAACAACCACCATTTTCAGTCATTTTCAAGGCAGTTTATTGACTCGAAGTTTGTTGAAAGTGTGATAATAAAACACAGGAGAAGCATGACTTCTCATCAGACACAGCAAATCAAACATATGCTCTTTTTCTTCACTCCCTCTTCAAACTCCGTAAACTGAAATGCAGGGGGGGGGGACTAAAATACAAAACCAACAATCACTCGTGGTGGGGGTTGAGTAACAGAAATACAAAGTACCAAAAGGAGTTGGGCAGAAGCCGTATGTGGTGGCTCACTCTTGTAAGCCTAGTGTTTTGGGAGGCTGAGGCAGGAGGATTGGCTGAGGCCAGGAATTCAAGAACAACCTGAGTAAGAATGAGACCCTCCCTCTACAAAAAGTAGAAAAATTGGCCAGGCACAGTGGTGCACTCCCGTAGTTCTGGGTACTTAGGAGGCTGAGGCAGGAGAATGGCTTGAGCCCAGGAGTTTGGGGTTTCTGTGAGCCATAATACTACCACTACAGTCTGGCCCTGGTGACAGAGCAAGACCTGTCTCAAATAAATAAATAAATAAGTTGGACAGAGAGACCAGCTTGGGCAACAGAGCCAGAGCAGTACCTCATCTTAAACTTAAAAAAAAGCAAGCTATGAAGAGTGAGCATGGGTTGGGAGAAACAGTAGCAACTGATGTAGTATAATAGAGAAAACGAAAACTAATCGTATGGGGTGTGGGGTCTAAGAAATCCTCTCAAGGCCTAGGTCATTGGAGTCACTAACCCTAGAAAGGCTTTTGGAAAGGAGGCAAAGGTGGGCGTACTCTACCCCGACCCTTACCAAGGCAGGGTTAGGAAAGGGCTAGAAAGAAGATTGTTTGAAAGTCTGTGAAGCGGTAATCAGAACCCCAGCATCCCTTCCCCCTCAGCACCCCCACCAGGCAGCGAGAAGCTGAGCCAGTTCCTTCCCCATCCCAGCAGAAGGCTGAAGAAAGACCCAGAAACACTCGGGTCTCAGAAGCAGCTAAGGAAGGGATGGAGCCAGTACCATAAAAACAGAGGAATTAAAGTGAGAATCAAGTGCTAGGCCAGACTTCCCAGTTATCTTCCCAAACTCAGCTCCCACAATGCCTCCAGGCAGGTTTTCCATAGCCTGTCCCCACCCAATTACCCCACCAAGAGAGGAGCTGAAGAATTCCTCTTTGTTGAAAATGACCTGCTCAACAGCAAAGATCTACAAATACTGAGGTTTGGAGATCCCACCAAGTCCCTGAGCCCTCTCCCAGGCCACTCTACAGTGAGGCCCACTGGGCAAAAAGCCCCCCAGCCAAGGGCTTCTAGTCTGATTTCTAGGGCTTCAGTCTCCAGAAAGAACAGAGGACAAAGGATCACCTGACAAGGGGAAAGGCCACCGCCCTGAAAGACAGACACCTAAACAGATGACAGGGGAAGTGACTCAGGGGCCACAGGCGTGGGAGGCGGAAGACTGCTTCGAAATTACACAGTGAGCATCCTCACGAGACGGGGAAGCAAAACCAAAAACGTGCTGTTAACGAAAAGGACATTTGGAAAACAAAATCTATGGCTGGCTTAGAAGATGAGGTTTAAGAAATCTGTCAAAACAGGATAGGAAACAGGACAGAAATTCTAAGGACGTTAGATGGCCAGTCTAATAGGTCAAATACCCAAATAATGAAAGTTTTAGAATGAGAGAGCTAGAAATAGAGTGGAAGGTGGCTGGGGCGGCAGGGCGGGGGGGTGGCTCACCCCTGGAATCCCAGCACTCTGGGAGACTGAGGTGAGTGATCACCAGAGCTCAGAAGTCCAGACCAGCCTGAGTAAGAGCAAGACCCCGTCTCTGCTAAAAATAGAAAAAACTAGCCTGGTGTTGTGACTACAGTAGCTGACCTGTAGTCCCAGCTACTCGGAAGGATGAGGTAGGAGGATTGCCCAAGCCCCAGAGTTTGAGGTTGCTATAAGCTATGACGCCATAGCACTCTACCCAGGGCAACAGAATGAGACTCTGTCCAAAAAAAAAAAGAAAAGAAAAAAGAAAGAAAAAAAAAAGGAAGAAAATTTATAAGTAAAAGCATACAGAAAATTTCGCAAGCATTTAAAAATACTTTAAACTTGGCCAGGAGTAGTGCCTCATGCCTGTAATTCTAGCACTCTCGGAGGCCAAGATGAGAGGATAGCTTAAGCTCAGGAGTTCAAGACCAGCCTGAGCAAAGTGAGACCTTGTCTTTACTGAAAATAGAAAAATTAGCCGGGTATTGTGGCAGGTGCCTGTAGTCCCAGCTATTTGGAGGGCTGAGGCAGGAGGATTGTTTAACCTCAGGAGTTTGAAGGTGCTTTGAGCTAGGCTGATGCCACAGCACTCTACTCAGGAGGATGGAGTGTCTCAAAAAATTAGAAAAAAAAGTTGTCTCCCAATGGCTTCCTAAGGATCAGTGGGGCAGTAATGGGCTGGTGATGTGATCAAGGGGAATCGGTGTCACTTTCCTCTGCGATCGAGATCCACAGTGTAGGGTCAATGATTCCTGAGCCTTAGAAAATTAAGGATTTTAGTAACAAATACTTAGAATTTGGTGGCATGTTACCATCAAGCACTTTTCAGTCACTTGTCTGCCTGGGTTGGTGTTCAGTGGCCACACTCTCTGTCCTTCTGGGTGTATTTCGATCTTGTCTATGATCCTGGGGATGATAGGATATCTGCATTTAAGATTATTTTATCTTTGGTCTGTTTTCCAAGCAGAATGTTGCTTCATTTATCTTGTGTGTGTGTGTGTGAGAGAGAGAGAGAGAGAGATTCCTCTGTTGTTTGCAACTCCTCCCAGCTGGGGATCATTTGTAAATTTAGTTAATGAGTATTTAACACATTCCCTTTGATGAAGCCGTAAGCGCTGCATGCTGGCACCCTACCAGACATCTCCCCTCTCCCCAGCCATTTCTGTTTACCTATTCTTAACTACTTAGCTATGCTTTCTGGTTTGTTGACCCAATATGGAACTAACCTTTAGTCTTCTCCAGAAGAAGCAGGGCTTGAGTTTCATAAGAAAATGCTTCAATCTGTATTCAAAGCAAGTCCACTCTGCTGGTGGGCTCACATTGTCACCAAACTCTACTGCAGACAGAGCAGACATCCCCTAATCACCGTAACTGGTGGGCGCAAGGCCGCAGCACGTGAGCAGTAACTGTGGGCTTCTGCAAGAGCAAATCCCAAACTTGGGACCTGCCAGCTCCAGCTGTCAGACAGTTTCCCCGGATTTAATTACGACTCGATCCCTGAAGAGAAAGTGTGTGTCAAGTGTGCTTTTCAATCACTTAGAGAAATCAGAGTAAATGACAGAGAGGCCCTGGGATTGGCCTGTGAGCAGAGGCCTCAGCGCCATCCCGGGGAGTAGAGGCGCCATGGGAACCAGCCCAATTCTGTCATGGTCACAGAAACACAGCCTGTCTCCAGAGCCAGACTTGAAAGAAACAGCACACAGATGCCTTCAAAAATCAGTATTTAAATTTTAATATAATTAAAAATATTAACCTGGGCTCAGAGCCTGTGGCTCAACTGGCTAAGGCACCAGCCACATACACCTGAGCTGGCGGGTTTGAATCCAGCCTGGACCTGCCAAACAACAATGACGACTGCAACCAAAAAATAGCCTGGTGTTGTGACGGGCGCCTGTGGTCCCAGCTACTTGGGAGGCAAAGGCAGGAGAATTGCTTGAGCCCAGGAGTTGGAGGTTGCTGTGAGCTGTGATGTCACTGCACTCTACCCAAGGCGACAGCTTGAGGCTCTGTCTCAAAAAAAAATTAAACTGAGGGAAGAGATTGAATGATATATCTATCCTTACGGGTAACAGGAAGTGACCTCTCAGCTTCTATTTCTTATCTAACGCAGGTGGGCTCCCTGCTCACCTTTCCTGAATTCAAAATTCAGGAGTGAGATTTTAGGCTGGGTATGGTAGCTCCTGCAATCCTAGCACTCTGGGAGGATGAGACAGGAGGATCCCTTGAGCTCAGGAGTCCAAGACCAGCTCGAGCAACAGAAAGACACCGTCTCTACGAAAAATAGAAAAATTTAGCTGGCCATCGTGGTGGGCACCTATAGTCCCAGCTACTTGGGAGGCTGAGGCCAGAGGATAGCTTGAAGTCAGGAGTTTGAGGTTGCTGTGAACTGGGATGACATCACTGCACTCTAGCCTGGGTGACAGTAAGACTCTGTCTCAAAAAAAGAATGAAATTTTAGTTCTGCAATTTCCTACATTTCAGAATACCCCATGCTCCACCCCCACTAGAGGAGACACAGATATACACAGAATACACACTTACATACGTATGCACATAAACACACCACATTGGGGCCACTCAAGGAGCAGAAAAAGGTCCTGATAGCAATTAACTTTTCCAACCTGACTCTCAGCGGCTAGCCCCAGAATCTGTGTTTACGAATGTGAACACAACATATTGCCCAAATTGTGTGCATCAAAGCCTGGTTACCAAATAAGACAGGCCAGAAAGATTTCACCTTCTAGGCATTAGGTCGCTAGAGAGGTGGTAAAGTGGAGACAGCTGAATCCCAGACGGTGCACAATTTAGGGCAAGCCTGTGCCCTCCTCTTTCTGACTGTGCCAAAAACAAAACACAACAACAAAAATCGGAATACAATGTCAGTTTCAAGGGATGGTTTGGGTTCATTCCCAGCCCCAGCCACCTGACAATCTCTAACTCAGAAGCATTTTATATTTTAAGTTGGTGGTGGGCAAGAAAAGAGACAGGAAGGGAGCCAGTGCTGACTGGGGGCAGGGGAGGGATGGTTCACCTAATTCAGGCCATTGGTAAGACCGCGCCTGCCTGATTTCAGATGCCTCACCATCTCAAGCCCAGAGCCTCTGACTGCCTTTTGGTCACTATTTTCCTTTCCCATTGAGTTTGCAGTAACAGCAGTGAGGAGCCCACTGTAAGGGGTCTGTCTGTCTCCAGGCCTCCCTGCCGGGTTTGTCTGGAGGAGGTGCTGCACGTAGCCAATGGTAGCCTTTGCCGCAGGAAGATACGCTTACAGAGATGGCTTGAGGGCAAAGGTTCCTTTTTAAGCCTGATTAACCTCAGAGACCACAGACAATTGTGGCTGATAAAGCTGTTGGACTTGGAGAACAGCTGAAAACTAGGGACCTGAGAACAAGTGCAGTGGGTTTTGTGTGGGGAGTGGGGGCACTGCCCCCTTGGATACAACCTGGAGACTGAGTTCCCTTCTACCCTGCCAGCCCACACCTGCGATGATCCACCAACTGCCAAGGCAAACGAAAGCCCCGAGTCTGAGTGTTAAGGAAAAGTTTAGTTTTAAACTGTGATCACAACCAACACCCCTTAGCTTTTAGTCTTTGATTTGCAGATATGTAGGGGGAAAAATCCCTTCTCTCTCCTGGTGGAGAACTGGAAATGAATGGAAAAGTTCTGACAGGTTTCAATGTTTTGTGAAACAGATAAAAAGGCATCTTTCCTCCTCCCTGCCTTATTCCACTTTATTCTTTACCCCACTCCGTCCGACTCTGTTCCCGGCATTCTCTCATCATTCCACCTGTGACAGTAAGGGCCAAACGATCCACAACTGACCCTAATAGCAATATTTCAAATAAAGGACAGGGTAAGGAAGACAGCATTGATGCTCTTTCTCGCTGTTTTAACAATATTGTTTGACCCATGCTCATGTTCTTTTAACTTTTTTTTTTTTTTTGCAATTTTTGGCTGGGGCTGGGTTTGAACCCTCCACCTCCGCCATTATATGGGGCCGGCACCCTACTCCTTTGAGCCACAGGCACTGCCCTTAACTATTTTTCTTATGGAAGAGTGAATGTCATTAAAAGACTTGTGACTGGCTCAGCACCTGTGGCTCAAGTGGCTAAGGCGCCAGCCACATACACCTAAGGTGGTGGGTTCGAAGCCAGCCTGGACCCGCCAAACAACAATGATGGCTGCAACCAAAAAAATAGCCAGGCGTTGTGGCGGGCGCCCGTGGTCCCAGCTACTTGGGAGGCTGAGGCAGGAGACTCGCTTGAGCCCAGGAGTTGGAGGTTGCTGTGAGCTGTGAAGCCACAGCACTCTACCCAGGGTGACAGCTTGAGTGAGGCTCTGTCTCAAAAAAAAGACTTGTGACTACGGTGCCAGTTTTGGTCCTCACGTTCACTCACCGCCATTGGGAAATCTTCAGAATATTTTGAAACAAGTGGTCCAAGCTGTGTGGTCATATCTGGGAGCTGGGTGGCCAAGAGGCTCAGTCCCCCAAACACACTTTCATTCCTTGATGATATCACACTGAGGGGAGCACAGGCTGCCATGTTTCTGTGTGTCTTCAATGTTGGACAAACCGGAATTTCTGCAACTTAGCCATGAAGTGATACCATGGCTGGGACCCTTTCTCTTGCTCTTTTGGTATAAAGTTCAGGATAGTTTAAGTCCTGACTAGCAAAACACAGATTACATCACAAAAGAAAAAACAGTTTAACTATTAAGGAATGCCAAGAGCTGATGAATGTCCTTGAATTCTTACTCTCTTGAACTATGGCCTAACTCCACCCTGATTGTCCTGACTACTGAGAATTCTCAACCAAGAGCAAACACTAAGTATGAAATGTGGGGTTCTGTTCAATAAGCTAAGAAACTTTAAACGCAAAAACATCAATAGTGAACAAGTGCTATATAATAGAATTTCCACTAAGGTGAGTCTGGTGGGCTCTATCTGTGTTCG
>CAUYQV010120910.1:0-32576 GCA_963574575.1 Galagoides demidoff
AAGGATGGTCACTTCATATTAGTTAAGGGTAACTCTCAATATGATGAAATTTCAATTATTAACATTTATGTACCCAACCAGAATGTGCCTCAATTTATAAGAGAGAAGAGACTCTAATGGACATGAGCAACTTGATTTCCGCCAGGTCCATAATAGTCGGAGATTTTAACACTCCTTTGGCAGTGTTGGATAGATCTTCCAATAAGAAGCTAAGCAAAGAAATTTTAGACTTAAACTGAACCCTTCAACATTTGGATTTAACAGACGTCTACAGAACGTTTCATCCTAACAAAACTGAATACACATTCTTCTCATCAGCCCATGGAACATACTCCAAAATTGATCACATCTTAGGCCACAAGTCGAACCTCACCAAATTTTAAAAGAATAGAAATTATTCCTTGCATCTTCTCGGACCATCATGGAATAAAAGTTGAACTCAGTAACAACAGGAATCCGCAGACTCATACGAAAACATAGAGGCTAAATAAGGTTATGCTGAATGATAGCTGGGTCATAGACAAGATTAAGATGGAAATTACCAAATTTTGGAACAAAACAATAATGAAGACACCTATTATGAGAACCTCTGGGATACTGCAAAGGCAGTCCTAAGAGTGAAATTTATAGCACTGCAAGCCTTCCTCAAGAGAACAGAAAGAGAGGAAGTTAACAACTTAATGGGACATCTCAAGTAATTGGAAAAGAAAGAACATTCCAATCCCAAATCCAGCAGAAGAAAAGAAATAACCGAAATTAGAGCAAAATTAAATGAAATTGAAAACAAAAGGCTTATACAACAGATCAATAAATCAAAAAGCTATTTTTTTGGAAAGGTCAATGATATAGATAAACCTTTGACCAACCTAACAAAGAAAAAAACAGTAAGATCTCTAATCTCATCAATCAGAAATGGTAAAGATGAATGGTAAAGATGAAATAACAACAGACCCCTCAGAAATTCAAAAAATCCTTAATGAATATTACAAGAAACTTTATTCTCAATAATATGACAACCTGAAAGAAATTGACCAATACTTTGAAGCATGCCACCTTCCAAGACTTAGCCAGAAGGAAGTGGAAATGTTGAACAGGCCTATACCAAGTTCTGAAATAATATCAACTATACAAAATCTCCCTAAAAAGAAAAGCCAGGACCAGATGGCTTCACGTCAGAATTCTACTAAACCTTCAAAGAGGAACTAGTACCTATATTACTCAACCTTTTCCAAAATATAGAAAAAGAAGGAATACTACCCAACACATTCTATGAAGCAAACATCACCTTGATACCCAAACCAGGAAAAGACTCAACAAGAAAAGAAAATTATAGACCAATATCACTAAAGAATATTGATGCAAAAATATTCAATAAGATCCTAACAAACATAATCCAGCAGCACATCCAACAAATTATATACCATAACCAAGTGGGTTTTATCCTAGGATCTCAAGACTTGTTCAACATACATAAATCTATAAATATAATTCGTCACATAAACAAATTATAAAACAAAGACCATATGATTCTCTCAACTGATGCAGAAAAAGCGTTTGATAATATCCAGCATCACTTCATGATCAGAAACCTTAAGAAAATTGTAGTAGAAGGGATATTTCTTAAATTGATAGAGGCCATCTACAGGAAAGCCATAGCCAATATCATATTGAATGCAGTTAAATTGAAATCATTTCCACTCAGATCAGGAACCAGGCAAGTTTGCCCAATTGTCTCCATTGCACTTTAACATTGTAATGGAAGTTTTAGCCATCATAATTAGGGAAGAAAAGGTGATCAAGGGTATCCATATAGAGTCAGAAGAGATCAAACTTTCATTCTTCACAGATGATATGATTGTATATCTGGAAAAAAACCAGGAATTCTACTACTAAACTCTTAGAAGTGATCAAGTAATATAGCAGTGTCTCAGGTTACAAAATCAACACTCATAAATCGGTAGCCTTTATATATACCAACAGCAGCCAACCTGAAAAAACAGTCAAGGACTCTATTCCATTCACAGTAGTGCCAAAGAAGATGAAATATTTGAGAGTTTACCTAACAAAAGATGTGAGAGATCTCTATAAAGAGAACTATGAAACTCTAAGAAAAGAAATAGCTGAAGATGTCAACAAATGGAAAAACATACCATACTCATGGCTGGGAAGAATCAACATTGTTAAAATGTCCATGCTACCCAAAGCAGTATATAATTTTAATCCAATCCCTATTAAAGCTCCACTGTCATACTTTAAAGATCTCGAACAAATAATACTTTGTTTTATATGGAATCAGGGAAAACCTTGAATAGCCAAGACATTACTCAGAAATAAAAACAAAGCAGGAGGAATCATGCTACCAGACATCAGACTATACTATAAATTGATAGTGTTCAAAAGAGCGTGGTACTGGCACAGAAACAGAGTGTTAGATTTAGGGGACAGAATAGAGAACCAAGAGATGCACCCAGCTACTTACTGTTATTTGGTCTTTGACAAGCCAATTAAAAACATTCAGTAGGAAAAAGTTTCCCTATTTAACAAATGGTGTTGGACGAACTGGCTGGCCACCTGTAGAAGACTGAAACTGGACCCACACCTTTCACCAATAACTAAAATTGACTCTCACTGGATTAAAAATTTAAACTTAAGACATGAAACTATAAAAATACTAGAAGAAAATATAGGGAAAGAAATTGGCCTGGGCAAATATTTTATGAGGAGGCCCCCTCTGGGAATTGAAGCAGCATCAAAAATACACTACTGGGACTTGATCAAACCAAAAAGCTTCTGCACAGCCAAGAAGACAGTAAGTAAATCAAGCAGACAGCCCTCAGAATGGGATAAGATATTTGCAGGTTATGTCTCTGACAAAGGTTTAATAACCAGAATTCACAGAGAACTCAAATGTATTAGCAAGAAAAGAACAAGTGATCCCATCTCAGGGTGGGCAAGGGACTTGAAGAGTAACTTCTCTGAAGAAGACAGGTGCATGGCTACAGACATATGAAAAAAATGTTCATCATCCTTAATCATCAGAGAAATGCAAATCAAAACTACTTTGAGATAACATATAACTCCAGTAAGATTAGCCCACATCACAAAATCCCAAACCCAGAGATGCTGATGTGTATTTGGAGAAAAGGGAACACTTTTTTACTGCTGTTGGGAATGCAAACTAACACATTCCTTTTGGGAAGACATTTGGAGAGCACTTAGAGGTCTAAAAATAGACCTGCCATTTGATCCTACAATTCCTCTACTAGGTATATATCTGAAGACCAACAATCACGTTATAACAAAGATATTTGCACCAGAATGTTTATTGTCCCCCAATTCATAATTCCTAAGTCATGGAAGAAGCCCAAGTGCCCATCGACTCACAAATGTATCAATAAATTTCGTATATGTACACCATGGAATATTATGTAGCCTTAAAGAAAGATGGGGACTTTACCTCTTACATGTTTACATGGATAGAGCTGGAACATATTCTTCTTATCAAAGTATCTCAAGAATGGAAGAAAAAGTATCCAATGTACTCAGTCTTACTATAAAACCAATTTATAGTTTTCTTATGAAAGCTATAACCCCATTATAGCCCAAGAAGAAGGGAAAAGGAGAGATTGAGGGGAGGGTAGAGGGGAGGATGGGTGCAGGAAGAGTAGTTGGTGGGATCACACCTAGGGTGCATTTTATAAGGGCATATGTGAAATTTACTAGGTGCAGAATATAAATGTCTTAACAGAATAACTAAGAAAATGTTGTGAAGGCTATGTTAACCAGTTTGATGAAAACATTTCAAACTCTATATAAAACCAGTGCATTGTACCCCATGATTGCATTAATGTACACAGCTATGATTTAACAAAAACAACAACAACAACAAACCCACAAGAAACTAAGAAATCAATGATGTAAGTAGAAAATAGTCATAGTAGGAATATTTTAGCTCTGTTAGGGTAGAGTGTGAAGCAATTTTTATCTCTTTCATAAGGCTTAAATCCAAATCTATTAAAACAACTATAACTACAATCAATTGTTAAGAGATACAAATTATAAAAGGATGTAAATTTTGACATTAATATCATTACCATTATAAAGTGTAATGGGGATTAAGGGAAAGTGTAGAGTTTTTGTATAAAGTTGAAATTAAAATATTATCAGCTTAAGGTAGCCTGTTATAGATAAAAGATCTATTATGTTAGCATCATGATAGGCTAACAAAGCAAAATCTGTAGCAGTTGCGCAAAACTGCTAACCAGGTTCTCTGCTAAAACAGAGAACCGTAAATTATAAAGAAAGACAGCAAGAGAGAAAGAAAAAAAATTAAAAATATACAAACAAGAAAAAAATTACAAAATGGTAATAACAATTTCTTGCCCATCAATAGTTATTTTGAATTTAAATGGATTAAATTCTCCAATCAAAATACATGGAGTTGGCTGAATGGATCAACAAAAAAAAATAATAAGACCAAACAATAAATACACTTTCTACAAGAGACTCACTTTAGTAATAAAGGCATAGATCGAAAGTGATGGGATGGGAAAAGATATTCCACATAAATGACAACCAAAAGAATACAAGGACACCTATGTCTATATCCACTGGTGGCTGGGGAGTCTGCTTTTCTGTTTACCTTTTCTTGGTGATGAATGCAAATCACAGTTGTCTTTAGTCCAGCCTCCTTATAAGAAATGCTTCAATTCTGGCATAAGGAAAAGTCTGAATAATGAATGCGAAGAGTTTCTGCCACCTCTGCATTCCTGGGGACTCCCTTTCTGCCAGCCCAATACACCGTGCAAACCCAGCAGCTGTCTGCTCTCCTGGGACAAGCAGCAGGGTTCCCTGATTCCCCTGTACTCCTCTGCAGGGCATGAAAGTTGAGCCCTGGTCAGATCCCCTTGCCTCATTTCCATGGAACTAAACAAAACGACAATCTGGCACTCCATCTTGCCTCTCAGTCAGCCTGAAATGGCAGCTCCACTGAGGCCCATGTGAAGGGAAAAGAAACTTTTTTGCTAGAATCATCCAACCTAGACATTTCTTATTCTACAGGTAGCTGATAAAGTATTAATGACTGCAGAGATTTAAAGGGCCTCAAACAAAGTGCCTGTTCCAAGCTTTCCCTTCCTGGTTTGCCCTCAGGTCACTTTGTATCTACAGGCAAATGTAACTCACAAAACAAATTCCAAAGTGAATTACCAAAAGTCAGGGACATGTGAACACAGGCTTATTGGCATAAAGAAAGTGGACTTCCTCTTTTCCATTATTCCACTATAGGGAGCTAGAACACAACATTTCTTTTCTTTTAAAAGAAAAGAAAACTCAGATGGAGAAAGAGAGAACGGAAAATTTAATTTTTCTGATTCCCAAGCAGAGATAACTCACACAATGACACATATGCCAGGTGCACTTACAAAACTCTCTGTAGAAATCTTCGTTCTTTTATAGTTGTTAAACAAGGACCATTTTAACAACTGTTTCTCTGACATTACTTATTGGCATCTGGAAATAGTGAAAAGCTATAATACAGGTCAGAGATGAAAATTCTATATTTTCCAAGTGTTTTCCCTTCTTTTTTGAAAAGTGGGCCCCAATAAATGAGAACTGAATTCCTTAAACAAAGAAAATTAAACAAAGTAAGATTAATGTCCAGTTCACTAAAATGCATTAGACAAACTAAATATGTGATCCAAACTTGTTGGAATTAAGGAAAATAACATGCTCATATACATACAATTTTTGAAACAACCACTTCAGGCATACCTAGTGAGTTTTGCTAGAGGAGTGGGGAAAAAAGAACAGGTCTCCAGGGGATTTTGGACTCTCTTTAGTATGGTCTGTAAGACAATCAAGCAATCCTCTCCCATTTAAAAAAAAAAAAAAATGTCAGAACCAAAGGAAGAATTCCTGAAAGTTAGGAAAGTGAATGTTTATTTCTGGTACTGTTTTCATACTAAAGAGGAACATGAAAGAAATCTTTCACCCAGTAGCTGCATCTGATTTAATATGAAGCTCCCCAAACATGAGCGAACAGGACGTGATGAGCAGCAGTGAAACATGGATGCTAATATTCTGTGAGGCATCCTGGTACTGTTCCGCCACCTAGAATTCTAAGAATCAAATTAGCAGATTCAGTTCCACCAAAGTTATCAAATTATTTGTCAAAAAGATTTTGCAAATCAGGATCTTCCTTTCCAACATCTGTCCTACCCACTCAGTTGGGATCCAAATGACCATCTATTTGCTTTGTTGAGATGGTTCATTTTGCCACTTGCCTGTGTGGCTGAATACTGTACTTTTGGTCCTAAAAGTCTTCCTTTTTTGAATCAGTTAACTCTAGTAAACTAGTGCATCTTGAGGTCCATACAGAGGTGATGCATATATTTGATATGAATTTTAAGATACTGACTGGTAAAATATTTGCATATTATATAAATATCTTAAAAGTGTTTGAGCCCATATGTCATGATTTCAAGTGAACACCCAAGAACCCTATCGGCAAAAAAATAAATAAGAACAGTACTTTTCAGGGGGACATAAAAGGAGACACAGTAAAGGTAAACCTTATTATGCTATCTTCAGAGCCTCTTAATCTGTTTGAGAAGAATTATTTAATCCTAGAAAATGTGGTAAGCTTACCAAGTCTGACTGCCCATCCTTGCTGTTCTGTTGGGATCAAATAACAGACACTGGGCAAAATCTGTTAGGCAAAAAAGCTGAAATGGAAAGCTGTGGGGAATTCTACTTGCCAATGTCTCCAAAGAGATAAGACATTAGTATTTATCACGGGATAAAAACTGGGATGTGGACACTTTGGCCTTTTCACATAGGAATTTCTCTTCCTTCCAAACCAAAATCAAAGGTAGAGTTTCAGAGAACATCAACCACACTGGATTCAAAGACAATTGCCTGGAACCTGCCCAGTGAGGATGTGACTTGTGCAGCTTCAATTCCTGGGGGTACCTGTTGTGAGTGGTGTCTTGAATGGAGACTAGGCCCTTTCCTGCCAGCCGTGTGCCTATGCTGTGTGTGTACACAGTACACACACTCCCCAAATTTAGCTCTTCTTGGTACATGTTCTACAATTCACCCCTGTACATGATTTTTAAAAATATACACAATCTTTTCCAAGTCTTCGCTGACTCACCGGAGATTCTCTTGAATGTTTTCCTTTCTAAAGCCTTAAGTTAATTAGTCAAAGTGTATGACAAAAGCGACCCTTTGTCTACTGAGATTAAAACCTTCTTCTTCTTCTGAAATAGCTGTTGTATGACTGTTAGAAAACTTCTTTTTTCTTCTATCCAAAAGCAAACTAACACTCTTTTTGATGGACTAAAAAATGGTAAGAAAAGAAAAACAATCACCCTGGCCAATATGGGGCTCGTTTGTGCATTCATCTACCAAACATTTTAAAGTTTAGCAAAGGACCAACACCATTTCAGCACTGCAGTTGTCAAATATGACTGCCTAGGAAATGCCCCCCTTAGTTGATGATTTAGGAAATAGCAATTCAGACATTTCTTGTTTAAAATTTTTCATTGCTCCTTTGCCAGTGGCTGAGCAGTGAATCCATATTATTATCTGGGTAAGGGGTTCCTGGAACAAGATTGAGAAATACAATCTCCACTGGTCAGCTTCAGATTTCCTGGAGTCTTGTGCCTTCATCCATCTGACCTTTGAGGATCATCTTTGCACCCTGGAAAACAATAAAGCATTAAGATTGAGGATATTTATAAACATTTTCCTATTTAGCATTTAAACGCACACTTTCAAAATGTTCAATTTGTATGTCCCTTGATCCTCAAAGTTCTATTTTTCTTCTATAGATAGACAAGATATATGTTTATTTTTTTTCTTATTGTTTTTAAATCCTGGAGGGCCAAGATTATGCTTTCTTTCATTTTGAATTTTTTCTTTCTTCTCTTTTATCTTCATAGCATCTATAGTTCTATGCATACAGAAAACATTCTTTATTGCCTGTGTCTCCCTCTCCTCTAATTGTCAAGCTTAAGATTTGGGAAACAATGGCTTGTGAAGTAGTTTTCCTCTAGTGTCTTAAATCACGTAAAAAAATGTACTCAATAATATAATTTACATTTGTAATATATTTTGTATTTTTATCTGTTAAAAGGCACACCTTAAAAGACAAATCACATCAAACTCTTCAAAGAAATGAGTGTCATTGAAATGGTCACACTTTTACATGGGTTGACAGCAAAATAATTGGACAATAGTAATATAATTGATTGATTAGTAAATACAGTGTATAAAATGAACCAGTTTATTCATATTTCATGCCCAGCCATGGATTAAAGGAGAAAAAAAAATCTCTTTAAAATGTCTTTGTAAGGTATATTTCTAGATGTCTTCCTTGAGGAAGAGCAACCCTCTATTAAATCCAGCTGATAAATCTAGAGTCAATACAGTTGATCAAATGATAAAGAAAAAACCACTAAGGGATTTTACCCAAATGTGGCAATCAGTGAGAACTAAGACTCAAAGATGGGAGTTCAACAAAACATTTGCTTTATTAGTCTTTTTTAAGGCTACTATATAAATTCAACCATTGTCAAAGAAACATTCAAACTTACAAGAATGTTACACACCTAGCAAATAGTGAGTTCTTGTAGGATTGATTGACTTCACCCACACTCATCCAGCCTCACACACAGACCACGGTGCTCACATCCACAGCCCTGTGCTCACATGCTCCATTGCCTTTTTACTGCATCTGTGCCCACATCTACTGTTTCTTGACTTTTAAATAATGGCCACTGACTGGAGTAAGATGGTATCTCATTGTCATTTTGGTTTGCATCTCCCTGATGATTAGTAGTATAGGGTATTTTATCATAGATTTGTTGGCCATTTGTATATCTTCTTTTGAAAAATGTCTCTTCATGTCCACTTACCCACTTTATAATGGGGTTATTTAGTTGTTTCCTTGCTGAGTGGTAGGAGCTCCTTGTAGATTCTGGATATTAGTCTTTTGCTGGATGCATAGTTTGTGAATATTTTCTTCTATTCTATAGTTTGTCTGTTTACCTTGTTGATTATGTTTTTAGCTATCCAAAGCTTTTTTAAGTCCTATTTGTTTATTTTTGGTTTTATTACATTTACTTTTGAATTCTTAGTCATAAACTCTGCCTAATATCCGGAAAATTTTTTCCTATGTTTCCTTCTAAAATTTTTATGGTTTCAGTTTAATCTATCTTGAGTTAAATTTGTATTTGGTGAGAGCTAAAAATCCAGTTTCATTCTTCTGCATGTAGCAAGCACCATTTATTGAATAGGGTATTGCTTCCTCAGTTTAAGTTTTGTCTGCTGTGTTGGAGATCAGTCAGTTATACATGTATGGTTTTATTTGTGGATTCTGTACTCAGTTCCATTGACATATGTGTCTATTTTTATACCAGTAACATGTTGTTTTGGTTAGAATAGCCTGATAATATAATTTGAACTCAGGTAACATGGTGCCTCCAGTTTTATTCTTTTTGCTTAGGTCTGCGTTAGCTATTTGGGACCTTTTTTGGTTGCACAGAAATTTTAGGATTATTTTTTCTAATTCTGTGTAAAGTCATTTTGATATTTTGATAGGAATTGCATTAAATCTATAGATTGTTTACAGCAGTGTGGTCATTCTGACAATATTGAGTCTTCCAATCCATCATCATGGGATGTTTTTCCATTTGTTTGTGTCATCTATTATTTCTTTCATACAAGTGTTTCATATTTCTCTTTGTAAAGATAGTTCACTTTTTTGGTTAAATATATTCCTAGGATTTTTTTTGGCAGCTATTGTGATTAGAATTATGTTTTGGATTTGGTTCTCAGTTTGGTCATTATCAGTGTGTAGAAATCCTACTGATTTGTGTACAGTGATTTTGTGATTTTTATTACCTGAACCTTTATTAAATTCATTTATCAAATCTAGGATTCTTTGGGGGAACTTCTTAGAGTTTTCTAGGTATAAGACCATACAATTGACAGAAATAGTTTGTCTACTTCCATTTTTCCAATTTGGCTTAGAAGGAACATACCTCAAAATACCAGAGGCCAATATAAACCCACAGCCAATATCATGCTAAACAGGGAAAAGTTGAAATCATTTCTCCTAAAAATTTGAATGAGACACGGTTACTCACTTTCACCACTTCACTTCAACATAGTGCTGGAGTCTAAGCCAGAGCAATCAAATAAGAGAAGGGAATAAAGGGGATCTTTTGTGTTTCTGTAGTATCCATTATAATTTATCCTCTTTAATTTCTGATTTTGTTTATGTTCTCTCTATATTTCCTAGTTATTCTAGCTAAGGGTTTGTTGATTTTGTTTATCTGTTTAAAAACCAACTTAGTTTTGTTGATTTTTTTCTAGTCCCTGTTTTATTAATTTCTGCTCTAATCTTTGTGGTTTTCTTCCTTGTGCTAATTTTGAACTTTGTTTGATCTTCATTTTCTAGTTCTTTGAGGCATAATATTTGATTATTTATTTAAAATCTTTCCTCTTTCATGATATAGGCATTTACTTCTACATGTTTCCTTCTAAAGACTTCTTTTGCTGTATCTCATAAATTTTAGGATATTATGTTTCCATTTTTGTTTGTCTCAGGTATTTCTTGATTTTCTTTTTTACCTTTTGTGTGCCCCATCGGTTGCTTAGGAACATGTTGTTTAATTTTCACATATTTGTGAATTTTCCAAATTTTCCAAAATTTTGCCTGTTATTGATTTCTAATATTATGCCTTTGTGCTAAAAAAAAAGGTACTTGATATGATTTCAGTCTCTCTAAATTTTTTAAGACTTATTTTGTTGCCTAACATCTAGTCTATCTGGAGAATAACCCATTTTCACTTGAGAAGAATGTATATTCTGTTCCTGTTTGATGTATTGTTCTGTTTGTGTCTGTTACAATCCAGTTAATCTAGAAAGCAATTCAAGTCCAAACTTACTTCATTAATATCCTGTCTACAAGATCTTTTTGTTATTGAATGTGGGGTATTGAAGTCACCTACTATTATTGCATTGCAGTCTATTTCTTTCTTCAGATGATATAGTAATTGCTTTATATATTTAGGTGCTCTAATGTTGGGTATATATTACAATTGTTACATCCTCTTTATCAATTGACTCTTTTATCATTATATAATGACCTTCTTTGTCTCTTTCACAGCTTTTGACTTAAGTCTATTATGGTGTGGCATTGATTAAGTAGCTGTGTTCTTAAGGGCTTTTCAGCTAATGGCAAATATGCATTTGTTAGTGGGAGGGGTTGGAAGACTCAGCATGCTGATCACAACTCTCAGGAGGCCTGCTGCGACACAGCATTCCAGCTGTTTACTGATTCTGTGTGAGTGTGCACCCACCACCTTGGGTTTGCAATTCTCCTGCTAATTGTCTTGTAGAGGAAAGAGACATGAGCATCAAAGTAAACTTTTCTCTCTTTTAATTTCTCTCCAGGTCTCAATTCTTAAATTGCCTGGTTTTAATGAAATTATTCAAAAAGGTGAATTTATTTAGAGTAAAAATAGCAACTTTTTTATTTGTAAAGTATTTTTTCATGTCCATTATAAAAGTGTATTTTATGTGTCAACTTCAAAGATAGATTTTTAAAAAGTTTGTGGGCTCCCCCAAATATTTTTGACAGTCTTCTCACACGTACTCACAAGAGCAATATTACAACAATGTGGACTTGACCATTACATGCAGCTGCTTGCAAGCCTGCATGATGTGCCTCTAGTTTTTTGTGTTAGATTTTCAATTTCCAGAAATCATCTTGTTCATAGTCCAATTTCTATTAAGCACCAATTTAATTTCTTAAAGGTCTCAGGCCTGTGGTTTCATGCTAATTTGTCTGGCTACTTGGTGTGGCATTGATTAAGTAGCTGTGTTCTTAAGGGCTTTTCAGCTAATGGCAAATATGCATTTGTTAGTGGGAGGGATTGGAAGACTCAGAATGCTGTCCAAGGTTCAGTTTAGCACTTCATGTTGTAAACTCTTTTACACGGCTACTTTTATAAACTATTCCTCAGTCACTTTTATAAACTATTCCTCTCCTGAGGTAGGCTAATGATGTCTGCAAACCATTTAGGTTTTAGAAAGGGTACATGATGTGTCCAAAGGTGGCAGCAGAGCTGAAATAAGAATCCACAGTTCCCATGGCCCAGGAAGCCATGCACAGTCACCCATCTGATGTGCCCATCTCCTTTTAAAAATTATATTGAGTTTCAGTGCCATTGTAGAGTAACAGAAAATAACATTTTAAATGGGTACAGCATCCATGCCCATAGAGGCAGAGCTGGCACTCAGTGGCCTGAGTGGTGCCTCTTGGGGAGCTAGATGTCTTCTTGGAGTCCCCTACAGTCTTCTGAGTCAGGCTGTTTAAAGTGAAAGATGATTTACTTCAACACCTTGTTTTGGAGATAAAGTAGACCAGGTCATGGAGATGAGGAGATTTGTCCAGTTCTACAGTACAAAACTGGGTCACGTTGGGGGGAAGAACCCAGGTCTTCTGATGCTGGTTTATGTCTCTGCCCCAGGGACTACCCTTTTTCTCCAGACTGGCTCCAAAGCCACTTTTTCTGTCATTAGAAGGTGATGGAGGTATTAGTTGATGTCCATACAGCATGAGTTTAGGATGTTTCCTGGGTAAATGAAGTTGGGAGTCTGACATAGCTTGTAGGTGGAAGATGAGATTAAACTGAGGAGCAATGTTTTCTATTCCACCAGCATTACTAGTTGTGTAACCAGGACTATGTCTACTAAACCTAAAAAGAAAATTAGACTTCAAATTGTTACTGTAGATAGCTGAACCAAACTAATTGTTCAGGCCTCAAGTAGAACTTTGTGGTTTGAGTGAGATAGATAAATGTATCTAGCAAATTCTATTTCTTCATGTTAATTGTTAATGTGTAAAAATGTTGAATGAGAAGGTTCAAAATTAGAAAAAAAGGCCAATCTAATATACATGTTTTTTAAAAAATTATTTTATTTCAATAGATTTCAAACGGTTTTTGTTTCATGAATGAATTCTATTGTAGTGAAATATATTTTCAATATATTTTGAAAATATATTCTGGTACTGAAGGTTTTTCATGTGTCACTCATTGACATATACCTGTCATCATTTTTATTATATCTGTGTGTTTCTATTAAACTGATTTTTAAATGTAAATAAATATATGAAAGAAGAAAACTTTATTAAGTGATGAAAAATGGAAAACCAGTATAGTTTGCCATAATCAATTAAAATAAATCTGTAATTGTAAAAATGTCTAAAAGTGTATCTGTGCCCCTATGAGAACCTTATATATGACCAGCAGTGTGTGTACTATGCCTTTGGAGACAGTGATCGAGACCAGCAGATATCAAGATTTTTTAGATAAGAGGAATGGAGACTCAGGAACCATTTACATTCTTAAAAATATTGAGAACTCTAAAGATACTTACATCATCTAAAAATGTTTGTTGTATTAGAATTGAAAACTAAGACGTGTTTAAAATATATATTAATTCATTAAAAAGAATAACAAGGGGTGGCACTTGTAGTTCAAAGGAATAGGTGCCAGCCCCATATGCCGGAGGTGGTGGGTTCAAATCCAGCTCCAGCCAAAAACTGCAAAAAAAAAAAAAAAAAAAAGAATAATAATAAACCTATCGTGGTAACGTGTATATCATAGTTGTTATTAAAAGTAACTATATTTTCCAAAGGAAGAAAAATTATATAGAGAATAGTAGCAGCATTCTATATTTTTGTGAGTTAAGGTCTTGCTTAATGAAAAAGAGGAGTTCTGCCTGTGTCTGCATTCAGTATATGGTGATATGTTTTTTGGTTGAAGTACTTAAAGACTATCTGGCCTTACACAGATATGTAGTTGGAAAAAGAGAGGTGTATTTTAGTATTCTTAGATAATTATAGATATTCTTTGAGATTGCAACAAAGCTCAACAAGATATAGAATATCAAATCAATAGATTTTTACTTTAAAATCTATTTGTCTATCTTGTATTTTGAAAGGATCTTTTATCCATGCATGGTTTTGTAAGAGCATGCATTAGTCATTTAGAAGACAATTTCACTGAGTTATATGAATCTTACCAGTTGTGGTAAAAAAAAAATCATATTTTAAAATACCACCTCTGGTCACATCAGGAAAGTATTTAAGCATTATAAATTGTTAAGCTCATAGTGAAATGCATGTTTTCCAAAATTCCAATTTTTGCCTGAGAATAATTCTATTATTGATGACAAATACTGAAAAAATGCACACCTACTTAGTACCAAATTTTTTTCCTTGAATTGAGAGGCCCACTTAGTCCATTTTAAGGAAAATATTATTAAATACAAAAAGTCTCAATAATCATAGTTCACCTGCAGGTTGAACTTCCTCAAATCAAAGTTTGTAAGTCTCTAGGTCTCACCAGTACATTGGTGCTCCATGAAGCTGGGGCTGGGGCAGCTTGCAGCTCTGCCACACAGCGCTCTTCTTGGAGACAACCACCACTCCTTGGCATGAAGCAGGGGCACTTAACACGTGCATCCCATCTCACCACACACAGTGTTAAAAATACGTCTATTCAAGGGTTCAAAGTTAAAATTAACAACTATGACTGCTTTATGAACATTCTCTTGTTAAATTGGCCATAAGTATTGAAGAATGCAAGGACTACCTACTTTACTTAATGTAAGTAAAGTTTGGTGACTCTGCCTTGATTCACACTAATGGGTCAGTGGTTTTGCCCACTGTTGCTTTAACAAAACAAATAAAGAAGCACAAGTGAACATAGAGAAAAAGACAAATACTACCTTCATATTATTGTGAAAATAGTTTTGATCTCACAAATGCTCTGAAAGGATCTTTACTCTAAGAAGTCTGTGGCCATGCTTTGAAACCCTGCTGATCTAGGCTAATCCTTAATTATATAAATTAGGAGAAGAAACCTCATATTTAGTATCCTATAAACATTGTGTTAAGAACTAACTTGTATCCTTTCAAAATTTTTATGTTGCAGTTCCAACCCCCCCCCCCCCATTGATAACCATATTTGGAGACAAGGTGTTTAGAGACGTGATTAATTTAAAGTGAAGCCTTTAAGGTGGGGTGTTAGTCCAAACAACTGTTATCCTCATGTGAAGAGGAAGAGACATCAGGGACACAAATGCAAAAGGGACAACCGTGTGAAAAAGTAACAAGTATGGCTATCTACAAGCCAAGGAGAATCACAATCCTGGCACCTTGATCTTGATCTTGGAACTCAGCCTCCAAAACTGTGAGAAAATAAATATCTGTTGTGTAAGCTGCCCAGCCTGTGGTGTTCAGTTATGGCAGCCCTAGCAGAGTAATATGCATTGGTGTTTAGTCACTATAAAGACTTTGTCTATGTTAACCAGTTTGATGGAAGTGTTTCAGATTGTGTGTGAAAACACCACACTGTACCCCAGAAGTGCATTAATATACACAGTTACTATTCAATAAAAAAAAAAAAGACTTTGTCATCCTCATTTTATGGAGGAGGGAATGGAAACTCAGAGAAAAATGGGTAATTGCCCAGGCTCATGCAGCTAGGAGAGGAAAGAGCCAAAATTCAAATACAGATGTGATCAAAGTCATTCCTAGAGCCAGGGCATGAGTGAGCTCATACAGGAACCCAAATCCCTGTGTTGTCTCTGTGACATAGGTTGAGAGGATGGAATTTGCTACTAATGATCCTAAGAAACAGGAAACCACAATCATAATAAACAACTTCTATTAGTAGTACAATGTAATCTCTGCCCTAAGGACACTGCAGTGTTTTTTTTTAACTATAATTATAAATAAGCAGAGACCAGCATAACTCAAACACAGAATTTCATTACTATTATGAACTACCAAAAGCAACTTTTCTCTGCCTGTTCCTATAATGTGCTCAGCTGTTGATCAGTAAGTCAGAGGGGACCCTGGTTCAGAGCCTTCTGTCCATGGGAGAATGAATTCCTCCTCCACTCAGCATTTCAGCTGACCCCCAGGAGGTATGGGTGAGAGTTCAGCATCAGACGGCTTTCACACCTAGGTTTCATCCTGAATCTCCCTCCAGTCCAGCAATAATGAAGCAATTTTGTGTCCGGCCATACTAAATCTGAATCAGAGTAAAGCTGGTGGCCCCATCCTTCTAGTGAGGAGAGCACATTGGGGTTTAGATGAAAGAGGAACCTTTTGTGCCATGCCCTGACCAGAGGGTGGAAGCTCAGTCCCTCAGTTGAGGGCAGCACTAAGGGCTTTCTCTGTGTGACTTGCCATTTGCACAAGAACTTTGATTGTCCAGGAGTTTAAGCACTGTTAACAAATTCTGAATCCTTTCTTTCTAAGTCTTGCTTCAGTTACATTTTAAAAATGCATTTAGAATTAATTCAACCCCTAATGTAAAAAAGCATGCACACCTACTACGAAGTACCAAGTAAAGAATTAGAACCCAGTGGTTTTAGGATAAATAGGACATGAATTTTGTTTTCAAAGAACTTTTGCCTCCCATTAGGTTCTTTGAATTTAGAATGCAATTGTCTCATTAGTTTGTTTTACTTTATTTACAGTATTTGCAGTGTCAGACATTATCTTAATTCTTTATCAATATGCTTAGCGCCCATTTCCCCATCCAGAATGAGCCTGCAGAAAGGCAAGCGCCCATGCACTCTGCTCAGTGCCTGGCACACTGTGAAGGGAAATCGACAGCCCTACAGCTAACAGGGTTTTGAGCATTGGAGCAAGAAAAACAAACTGGCGACAGGTAATATGATTATGTTCTCTCAGACCTTTGGTTTATAGTCTTGGTTCTGCACACACAGCCTGTGAGAAGGTGCACATGTGAGCATGTGGGAGGCTGGGGGGTGGCCTTTTGCAGAACGAGATCCTATAGATTTCCTGCACTGGACATCTCTACATTTGGCTGCCCCTCTTGGTAAGAATTCTATGCATCTTTCTGGGATTGACTGCTCAGAATGTTAACTTTATGCTCTTTCTTTGGACTATTAAACAAGTCAAATTTGGTGTAGCTTAGAGGCACTCATAGAAAAAATTCTAAAAGTTATTTCTGTATAAGACATGTCCACAGCAGGTCATATAGAAACTGTCCTGAGTTCTGGTGCTGACAGCTGGGGCTGCTTGGCAGGGTGGCAGCAATGTCCTCATGAAACTTGATTTGTTTGTAGAATATGAATCCCTAAACATTGATGGATAGGCTGGTGAGAAGTGCTTCTTTAATAATTCAATAATTTCATTAAATGATCTGGTCCTAAGCAGAGGCTAATGGACCATACTGGATTGCATTTAAGTCTCAGATGAAAATAAGACCATGGTCTACTTTTGTTTATTTGTTTTGTTTCAGGTTAAAGTGAAGTCTTTAAGCATTGCATTCCAAGAAATAGGGCAAATGACATCAAATCCTTCCACATGTCTCACAGAATCCATTTTAAGCTCAGTCGATCCAAATTCAAAGAAATTTGATTGACTTACTTACTTCATTTGCTCACTAGGAAGATGGAACATGGATTTATTTTACCTAGTGCTGTTCAGCTTTCTTTTTTCTTAATAGGTCTCCACCTCAGTGGAGAATGAACAGTTTGTGGGGAGTAAAGCCAAGATGGTTCCCACACAGTACTTTATTACAGCTGAGAGGACACATCACCCAAAGACTTCTCCCTTTGATGTGCCAGAGCAACATCCAGCAAGAACTCTAAGAAACAGACAACCTGGAACAAAATCACTATAACTCCAGAAACACAACGAGAACTAGCCTCAGTGTATCTTTGTGGCTGTGTGTTATCTATGCAAGAAAAAGGTCCTATAGAATCAAACTGACCTTGATTTACTTCAGAAAAGACATTTAAAGATCAGCAAATTAATTATAATGTTTTCTTTCACAAAGAAACATATTTAATCTGTTATCTTAATTAGGGACTTCTGGATCATCAAAGAGATGTTCAAGTAATACAGTTAAGAGTTAAAGAGTAACACATGTACAACTGTTTTTTTTGCAAGGCTGAGAAAAAACAATTTGATATGCTAATGGATCCTAATAGGCAAGTAGTTATTAATTAATAAGTAACCCATTAGACTGAGAAGTGAAATGTCAGTATAAGGACAGTTTACTAGCATTGTTGAAGAATAGTAATTAACTTACTGTCTTCAGAAGTAACACAGATATTTGTATTTGGCTTTGCAGATATTTGTGTCAGCTCTACCAAAGTAATTAAATTAAACCAGAAACTATTTTAAAAATCTCCACTGTGTATACTAAAACTTTAGGATAAAACAAAATATGATCTAGATTCTCAGGGAAAATATAGTTTAGTTGTGGGAGGAAATACATAAGTTATTTTTTTTTTTTTTTGAGACAGGGTCCTGCTCTATCACCCAGGATAGAGTATAGTGGTACCCTCACAACTTACTTTGAGCTTCTGGGCTCAAACAATCCTCCTCCCTCAGCCTCCCAAGTAGCTGAGAGTACAAGATAGTGCCACCACGCCTGGCTAATTTTTTAATTTTTGTAGAGAAGGAGTTGCATTGGGTTGCCTAGGCTAGTTTTGAACTCCTGAGTTCAAAGGATTCTCTCCTTAACCTCTCAAAGTGTTGGAATTACAGGTATGAGCCACTATACATGGCCATAAGTAAACTTAAAATATAATAGTTATACATGTCAACATATTAGAAATGTGTTAAGGCATTACATCATTAATTCTTTATTATTTCTTTTTTTTCAGAGATAGAGTCTTACTCTGTCACTCAGGCTGGAGTGCAGTGACACCATCATAGCTCATTGTAACCTCAAATTCTTGGGCTCAAGTAATCCTCCTGCTTTAGCCTCCTTAGTGGCTGGGACTATAGGTGAGGACCACTGTGGTTGGCTAATTTTTTTCTTTTTACTTTGTATAGAGATGAGGTCTTGCTATGTTGCCCAGGCTTATCTCTAACTACTGGTCTCAAGTGTTCCTCTTCCCTTACCCTCCCAAAGTGTTAGGATCACAGGAATCAGTCACCACTCCTGATTTGCTAACACTTGCCAGGGACTCCTAGGTAGGGAATAGTAACAATGGAGTAGGGCTTGAAGATACCAAGGCCTCTACCCAGGAAGCCGATGATGTAGTTTGGAAGACTAATTGTTAAGAGAAGTATTTGCCAAAGTAGGAAGTATTATGACCAGGAAAGGGAGATTGAGCTGAGGGTTAGGATGTTCTGGCAAGTTTGTGGAGGAAGAGAACTGGAACTTAGGGTACAGTTAGAATATGACTGAACAGAGGAGAGGGAGGTGATGGCTCAGGTGGGGACAACAGCCGAGACCCACCTGTCCCAAGGAAAGTGAAACTAAAAGTGGTCACAGGAAGGCAGATCAGACTGAAGGGTGTTAGGAAGACCTGTGGTAGGGAGCAGCAGAGGCCTCCTGAAGGATTAGATGAGGCTGCCTCCCTCAACAGGAACACAGGCTTCTTAAGGGAAAGGCTACCTAAACATGGGTGCTGACCTTTGCCTCTCATAACTGTATTTGGCCTTTTGGAACAAGACTGCCTCATGAATAAAACAAGTTAGAGAAACCTAAGGAGATTCAAACAGAGGTCATTCTACAGGGAGCTGATAAATTTTGTGACTGGTATATAGCCTTACCCAGGTCACGAGCAATCATTTTTGAATTGCCTGGTGACAATAGGAGGAGAATAAAATATGCATCCTAAGCATAGATCACATGCAGGGTACTAGTTTCTTAGAGATCTGATCAAATAAAACTTAGGTTTTAATTAAACTGTGACCAAATTAATTAAAATTATTGTATCATGTGATAATGATCAGTTGGAATGCTATTTATTTTGTTTTGCTGTTATATCCTGATTTATCTTCCTTTTCTGAAAATGTAAAAGCTTTTTTAGTGTTTCTTTTTTCTTTTAGCTGAGAAGTGGTTTTATCAACCACCTGTACAACAGGTGGGCCCTGTCCTATTGACTGAAGGCCTTACGGAAAACACAATTTAGGGATTTTATATACAATTTTGAAGAAGTATCAATAGTTCTTTGGAAGCCCAGTACTTTTCACTCATTTTCTGATTGGCCCCCTAGGATCCTGATTGACCCCATTGTCTACTGTTCTTTGGAAAGATGCTAGGGATGGTTTTGATTAACCTTTGACTGTTCTTTGGAAAGTCACTAGGGTATTTTTGTTTATAAATTTCAGGTTAATGTGAGGGAACAAATGAGCAGGTTACAGTGTTTGTGTTTTTTCGGTAGCGTCCCTCTTGTAGCTGAGTCCTGCACTCAGGAGATTGCTGTATCCCCTCACCCTGCGCCCATCAGGTGGGAGCACACCCATCCCCCGTCCCCCTCCAGTCTCTCTTCTCCCCCTTCCTTCTCTACCTCCCCCTAATTTGAATTGAATTGAGTTTTCTCTTATGTGAATGTATATTAGATCTTCTACTGGCTTCATATCAGTATTGAGTACATTAGATACTTGCTTCTCCATTCTTGTGATACTTTACTAAGAAGAATGTGTTTCAGCTCCATCCAGGTTAATACGAAAGATGTAAAGTCTCCATTTTTTTTGTGGCTGAATAGTATTTTGTGGTATACATATTATTTTAGTCGTTTATTGCTAGTCATGGACCAAAAAAAAATGTAAGTTAGAAGAATTAAATGGGTGGTGCCTGTGGCTCAAAGGAGTAGGGCACCAGCCCCATATACTGGAGGTGGTGGGTTCAAACCTGGCCCCAACCAAAAACTGAAAAAAAAAATGTATTAAACATGGATTTAAACCTGGTCATGGAAGCCTGAATTTTTTTTTCTCTGTATCTTAAATTCTCACAAAAAGTTTTACTATGGCACATCCACTTTTTAATGAGTTTTTAATAAAGTGTAGTGATAATAGCAGCTAATGATGTTAACCATAATCATGATAGCTGTCATTTCTCTCTACTCTCAGGATCATTTTGAGCTAAACATTCACAGATGAGTTATAGCCGTTTGTGCTAAAGGATTGTTCCTGGGTTATTTATCATGTTCAGCAAATAAAGGAGCCTTTTAATTCAATTGGTTTCTTGGCTGATTTATCTCTCAGTGTGATTAATCGATGAGGTGAGGGGCCCAGTTCACATTTTCACTTAGGTTGATATGTTGAGTGTAGGTGTGCTTGTTTAGGGACAGAATCAGGTCACTGACTCAAAGATCATTTCTTCGTGTTTTTGTCCTTAGCTTTATTTTCCCCAGCAAGTTTTCTGTAACTGTGTCCCTGCTTATGGAAGCTTCCAGGGAGTGGGAAGGTGGTAGCAATTCATCTTTAGTAGACAGTTTCCATAAATTTTGTTATTTCTCGCTGACAATTGATGTATATCCAAAGATGATCTAAGTAGGTAAATGATTAGCAGTTTGCTTCAGTTCATTATTCAGTGCTTTCCAAGAAGCACTTTGTGCCTAATATCTAGAGGATTAATCCATGTAGAAGTCTAAAGCTGGCAGCACATGTGGGAGCTGTGCCCCCCCACCCTCACCTGACATCACATAGACACTCCTGAGTCCCTCCTCACGGTGTCAATGTCCCTATCCCTGTGGCCAAGGGAGAGATAATTTGGCTCATACATATTCTGGCTCCTCCTTGTTAGTGCTAAAAGTCCTTAATGACAGCACTCCCTTAGCAGGACTGAGGTTATTCTGTCAAAATGCCATGATGGATTATGTGCTTCGTGACCTCCTGTGACTTTTTGCAAGGCAAGGGGAATACCGTAGAATGAAAGGGTGGTGAAGAGGCAGATGATGTCCTATTTGCTACCCCAGACATCCCAGCAGCAGATGGGAGATTCCCAAGGAACAACTGAGTTCGATTCTCTGCCTCTCCAGCCATGGCCTGTGCAAAGGAAGCATTAGCCAGCACTGGGGACATGGCAGAAGTACTGGGAGTGAGACATCATATTCTCCACCCTGAAAGCCTAGCTGAAGGAGAAACTGGGGAAATAAAGGCAATCTCTCTCCTCTGGACTCAAGAGTTGCCACTTATAATATTCTTGTAAGTTTAATGAAAAGAAAAACTGACCACCTTGCATATCTCCCGCAATACCTCCTCTGACACATGTTGCATATCAGAGTACCTTTGGTGTTAAATTCTTACGTGCATTTTTCTTACTTGATTTGAGTTTTTTCTCATCAAAGAGCTAAAAACAAAGAAGATCTCAGTGTCTTTAAAGGGATGTAGTGTAGGAGATGCCAAGAGGCAGATGACATCCGAGCAAGATGATCTGCAGCTGAGGTGTGGACCTCGGGCCATTCCTCCACAGGAGTTCCTTGTGGAAGAAGAGCTCTTGCCCTCAGCACGTAGTCATTGTTAATTACTCCCCTCACCTGTGTTGTTCTGGCTCAATAAAAGGCTGGTGCAGAGGTTGCTTGAGGCTACCGGAAAGTAAGCGCTAGCCTGCCTTTCACAAGCTTGTACTTCTAATCTGCCTCTCGCCTGGTTTCTTCCTGCACTAACTGAGACCAGGACCATAGGAGCTTGATAGGTCGCGACAATGTAGTAAGAGGCTGTGGCAACAGAGTCAAGGGCTTGTTGCTTGGGAACCCCTGGTAGAGAGAGCATCTCTTTGCTGTGAAGAAGCATTGCCTACATTTCTTTAAGCTCCCTCCCACCCCCCGCCCCACATCACAGAGGCTACTTGCAGTTTGTCCAGAAGTAACTTCAGAGTTACAGATGGGGATGGGGCTTCAGGCAACACTGTGGCCAGAGCCAATTTGGATTTGTAACACATATTTGCAAGGAGCTCTGCCACCAAATCGTGGAACAGCATATCTCAGATAATAAAGTTTTATAATTTCTGTGTTTGTGCTGCCCCACAGTGATGTTCCTCTCTGTGAAATTCCCTAATAGCATGTATTATGTGTCCTGTGCTCCTGTCTAGGCTGACAACCAGCACACATCACCCCTCTGAAGCCTCCACACCTGACACAGTGTCTGAAATGAGATGGCACTGTCAAACACATGTGGAATGCCTGAACAAGCAGAGAGAATGCCTTCTTCCTAATATGTTTATTCAGAAAGACTAGTTGATTCTCCTTCATGAGAGTTTCTCTCCACTGGCTTCTTGTTTTAAAAAAAAAAGTAAAAGTGTAGGTTTTACTCAAGACTATTCCTAGCCAGGCATGGTGGCTCATACCTGTAATCCTAGCACTCTGGGAGGCTAAGGTAGGAGGATCACTTGAGGTCAGGAGTTTTAGAACAGCTTGAATAAAAGTAAGAACCTGTCTCTATCAAAAAAAAAAAAGTAAAAAATAATAAAAAAGATGATTCCTGATGAAGCCCATAATAACTTATGGAACACAAAAGGCAAGGGGGTAGGTGGCTAGGTGGCTCAGGAAACGGGGAAAATCATCCCTGGGGTGTTTTGCCCTTTTACAGAAGTTGGTCTCTGATGGACACTTGCCAAGACAGATTTTGGCTGAGTTGCCAAGTGAGGGCCCAGAAAGAAACTCATTTCACTGTTGAAAGTGCAGAAGGCTGCAGGTATGAGGCGCAGAGTGAAACCAAGAGGAGAAGCAAACGAAAGCTGAGTCTCCTTGAACACAGGCTGTAGCTCTTCATTTCTCTGGCTGGCTTAGACTTGTGATAGTTTTCTCTCTGGACCAATATGTCATTTATTTTGGTTCTACTAAGTCACACACTGCTGGAACGCAATTGGTATTCTTACCACCAAGAGCCATTTGCTCTTATATAGACAATAGCTACTCCACACTGGCCCTCTCCACCTCCTACTTCCTTGTGTATTTTCAATCTTATGCATTCTTTTCTCTGTGAATAAGAAAATAGTAAGTGCCAGGGGAATAAGATCTTTGGATACATTCCCCCCCCACTCCCTCGGTCAGGCAATGGAATTTTAAAATGTTGTTTGTTCCCTTTCAGAGTTTTGATCTTCTATACGTAAAATAAAATGTTTATCTATAACATCAGCAAAGGGAAGTGTGGTCTTCTGAAAAAGCTTCTCTATATTCCTTAGATAAATCATGAGTCACCTTTTAACTGATGACCATTTAATGTTATAACATTTTCTCTATTTCTAAAAGTCAGGTAGGAAAGATAAATAGTTTCCAGAGAAAGTGACAGGTAACTGAGGATGTCTATGTAAGCTTACTCCTGCTCTGCTCCGAGTGTGGGTGATGATAGGCTTCTCAGCAATGGTTAAGATGTGCTCAGGGAGAGTTTCCCAGGACAAACTCATTCATTCTTTGGTTGGGGGTGTTTACCTAGAATGCACAGCTTTCACATGCATGTTTAAATTTCCTTTTTCCATCCATTTATCCATGTGGTTTAAAGGAAATTTTGGCAGGCTTAAATAAGGGGATGTGGGTTCAAATCCAACTCCATTGTCAGTTATAAACCTTTCTGAACCTGAGCCTCCTTATCTATAGGATGCAATTAATGATGCACACACTGCCCTGGTGTCAGGAAGAGTGACTGGAGCAGCATACAGAAGATTGTGGAGGCAGGTGCTGTTTAACAAATGTTGAGTTGAATTTTAATCTATAATTATGAAAGTGAAGTAGATAAATGAGATAATGAATCTAGATAATTCATCGAGCTTCAATTATTTGGACTCTTTGCATGAAGACAAAGGCTTGGGATTCAATTATCTGCTTAGTTTTGCTGTGCATCTTCTAAGCAACCTTAGAATTCACCAGAAATAATATTCTTTCCATAGGCAATTACTTATAGGGATGAAGGAGTTAAGAAATGGCCTACCCCATTTTGTTCAAAGATTTTTTTTAAAAATAGCACTATGGGCCAGATTTGGTGGCTCATGCCTGTAATCCCAGGACTCTGGGAGGCTGAGGTGGGCATATTGCTTGAGCCCAGAAGCTCGAGACCAGCCTGAGCAAGAGGCGACCAGCCTTATTGCTAAAAATAGCTGGGCATTGTGGCGGATGTCTATAGTCCCCACTTCTCGGGAGAAGGCAAGAGAATCACTTGAGCCCAAGAGTTTGAGGTGACTGTGAGCTATGATGCCATGGCTCTCTACTCAGGGTGATGAAGTGAGACTTTGTCTCAAAGTAAATAAATAAACAAATAATAAAATAAAATGGCATGATGGAAGAGATAGGCTCTAATATAATATGGCAGTCCCATGTCAAAATCAACTTACTATTTTCCAAAATTCTCTCTGTTTATGAAGATTTTATAAATTTAGCAGGATTTCCATCACTCCTTACTCCACTTGTATTGACCAAAGCATCAAATACTGCTAAAGCCGCCTATTAATCCATTTGCTCTTTTGCTTTTCAGTAATTGAATTTCCCCAGATAAAACAGTATATAAACTTTAATCCTTTTCTGTTCAATTACACCTTTTCTTTTACTAGCCAGGAGCATTTATGCCATTTTGTATTAAGACTGTTCATCTTCATGCTGTTAATCATTAAAATAATCAAAATTGTTTTAACTAGGCATTTGTTAGTTTCTAGATTCTTTTACGTCTTTATGCACTAATAATTCTTGGAGTCGTCAAAGGCCCTATGTAATCTTTATTTATTTTTTTCTTTTTTTGAGACACAGTCTCACTTTGTTGCCCCTGGTAGAGTGCTGTGCTGTGCCATCATAGGTCACAGCAACCTCAAGCTCCTGGGCTCAAGAGACTCTCTTGCTTCACCCTCCCAAGTAACTGGGACTACAGGTGCCAGTCACAATGCCTGATTATTTTTAGAGAAGGGGGTCTTGTTCTGGCTCTTGGTCTGGAACCTGTGAGCTAAGGCAATCCACCTGGCTCAGCCTCTCAGAGTGCTAGGATTACAGGCATGAGCCACCGTACGGGCCCTGTGTAATCTTTTAACTGGGCATTTTCATTTTGATGTATAGATCTGGCATTGACTTATTAATGAAAAAAAGGTGAATTATAAAAATATCCCCACCCTTTAGTATCCATTATCCATGATACCTCATCAGTCTTCCCAGGCTTCCCCTTTGGTTTAATTTCATTGCTTGATCAATTTCAGGTATCATGATACATTGAAATTACATTCACTTAGTTGAAATCAATAAAATACCATATAGTTGCTGACAAGTTTTCTTTTAGAATGACATTTGTATAAAAAATTTCATTTTCCTCATATTTACTATGAAATGGCTGGCTGAGGTCCAATATGGGATTCCTTAAAGCTCCCCAAAGAACAAAAAATAAACACACTCAAATGAAGTAATTGAAAGGGTTTTAATAAAAGAACCATGTAAAACAACATAGGCAGAGTTGAGGGAACCACCGCATGCTCCCGGGAGCCAGGGGAAGACGGATTGACCTCTGCCGCTGGGTGTCTGTGCTGGAGGATGTGGCCAATCCAGGGTGACCTTGCAGCTGGGGAGGTGGGGGAATAAACGCCCCAAATTCATTCTCCTGCCTTTCCAACTTAAACTAAGAGCCCCGCTGACCAAAGCCAACTAGAAGCTGGAGGCGGAAGTGCCTCCTACAAGCAGCTCACACAGGCGGCCTCGGCTGCTCCAGCTGGGCACCCAGAGAGCAGAGGGTGGAGGGCGAGCACCAGGCACTTAACCGGAGGGTCTCACACACTCTCTGGGAGCAAGCTTTGATGGAACATCTGTTAAATGAGAGCCACTTTTGTGTATTCTGAGGGTGTACAAATCAATAAGCGGGGCTAGATGAGGGCGAGGTGAGCGAGGCACTCCGGCAAACCGGCCCCAACTTGGCAACCGCCCTTGAACTTTGCACTGCGGTTCCTCACCCTGAACCCAGCCCCGAAGGTTGGAATAAATGAGGAAGCTCCATCCCCACCTTCAAGGAGTTTTCAGTGTAGCCAGACAAATAAAAAGAGCTATAGCACAGAAGGCACTGTGACCAGCGCCACCTACACGTGGAAGGGGTGTTGTGGCAGCCCGAATGTTGGAACAAGACCTCTCTTTACCAGACTGCCACTCTTCCAGGGACAGGGCACCCACACTGGGCATTGAAAGACAAGTCAGGTTTTGAGAAAGTTACTTTTTCAAGAAATATTTACTAAGTTTTTACTATATACAAAATGCTGTTTTTCGAAGGTAGGGGAAAAGCAGAGACCAAGATAAGATGGTCCTTGCTCTTATGGCCCTTATGTTCTGGTGGGTGCAAAAGACAAAAAGAACATGAACAGACGAGGGAGTGTGGACAGAGAGGAGGACTGGGGCTCAGAGACACTTCTCCATGGTGTCTTGCATTCCTGCATGTCTTTTGAGAAGAGGCACTAAATATTCTTTTGTTCTGAACTACCTTTTGAAGGATGTTTGTATGGCAAACAGCTTTGGAAGCTATAATGTCCCTGTTAGTAGCAGCGGTAGCTAGGTTTGCTTAACTCTTTCTGACCCATACTTCTTAGTAAGGCAGCTGGTCACTCAATAGAGTTGTCCCCAGACAGGGATCTCCAACTCTTGGCCACTTTGGGGGTAATGATCATAACAGAAGGGATGAGAGGTAAATTTTGAAATTTTGGATTATGACTGACCATTTCTTGCCCAATGCTTCTTTTGTTCCCCTAATAGTGACCCCAGGCCAACCTCATTGAGGGACTCTCTTGGGGGTTGGAGAAAGGCAAGCCAAAAGGTGGCCTAGAATATTCAAACTTCATTCTATTTCAGCCACTTGGATTTTTTTTTGCATTGATACGGTCCTGGACCATAAAGACAATTGGGTTGAGTATATTGCACACCAAGTCTGTCTGTGGGGGTGTGCATGGTGGTAGCTCACAAGCCAAAGCAGGGAGCATGATAGATCTTTGTAAGTTACAGAAACATCCTCTTTCTTTCACACATGATTCCTAGCAGATAAGAGATGTGCGATTATTGGAGCAAAGATGATATTGCAGTTATTGAAATGGCAAACACAGGATTTGAGACAGTGGGGAGAGAGCACTATCCCTGTACCTGGGGATGGACTACATTGGGTCCTAAAGGTGCAGAGGGGGAGGGACAAATGATCCTGGTCTTTCAGAATCACCTTATGAACCCTCCTCATGAAGGAAAACATGGGATATCTCTCCTCAACTGCTGTAAGCATCTCTCCTCTAGGTGACTCCAAAACTATTTCATTGTTATTCCTTTTAAACTTTATGAGAAGTCTGCTAACTCCTACACTTCCACTTTTGGAGGTCTTCTCTACTCATTCTTGACCATTTCATGAAGCAGACTAATGCCACCTGGCTGGTGGTATATAAAACCAGGACAAGTGGGACCTACTCCTATGAGCTAGTCTCCCCCCCCCCCCAAAGAAAAACACTCAGGTAAATTACTCCCATTGAACTGGGCCTGCCAGTCACCAGCTTCCCAAGAGCTACACTGGAGGCATTCTCAACCTGTACTCCTGACAGAGGAAACCAGCATTAACATGCCTCCCTCCTAAAAACACCATGACTTGCATGGTACACATAGTCATAAGAAACTTTTAGGTATTTAAGGAAACCTACCTCAGTCCTGCAAGGCATTAAAGTCAACTTCAGCTCAATCACCATGGTCACTAAGAACTGCCTTCAGCCACTTCCCTGTGGGCCACAGTGAAATGTAGACAATTGCTGATACATCCTGGATGCTTGAATTGCTGCTTTGAGTCAAGTGCAAATGTCAGCATGGAAATTTAAAACCTCTTGGCTTTCTAATGTGGAACCTGATATTTTGCAGGATTTTTTACCTGGTTAGGTCTGGGGCCAGAGTTGGGCATGGTTAAGGATTACCCTGCAGGTTGGCCTCGTCTTTTTGCTCAGAATCCTATCCATAGTAGCCTTAATGGGACAAATTTGTGTAACACATATGAATGAGACAAATGGAATGGATTTGATCCCAGCCTCTGTTGTTCAGATTATTCAGAGTGGCTGACAGAGCAGTATACTCATGAGAAAACTAAGAGCTAATACAGTATAGAAATGAGGATTGGCTATTCCTGGGACATAATTCTTAAAGGTTCTACAAAGTTTCTGCAAGTCTTTTATGGAAAGACACACACTTTCCTTTTGTTCTGGACTATCTTTTTGAGGATGTCTGTGTGGCAAACAACCTTGGATGTTAAACCTAGCATCTCTGGAACAGAGTCAGATTGATTACTGTCCAGTGTAACAAAGACAGTATCTCCCTCTAGAGAACAGGTTGGGCAACTTTGCCTTCTGTGAAATGTAAGAGTCAGCCTGCCTAAGTTCTAGGTTCTCAACTGCAACAAAACCACAGCATGTGCAGTGCTTCTCTGGGCTGTGCTATTTATCCATAGCAAGAAGTATGGTACCAACACAAAGCTCATGCTACTTGTTTTGCTGTAGGTAATAATGTCCCTTTTCTCTGACCCAGGAGTCTTGTGTCAGCATCCATGAGATTCTGGCAAGTCATCTTCACAGCTTGCAGGTGGGTGAAATTTCAGAGCTTCTTGATACTGGGAAGTCCTGAAAGGCTTTCTGTGTGAGACGGTGTTTAAATGCTGACAGGACAGTGACCAAGAACCAGAGAAAAGGATGGGGCAGAAATTAGTGCCAAGTTGCAAGGCAGGGATGAGCCTGGGGTTTTGGGGGAAAGAAGGAAGAAAAGTGTGACTAGAGGACAGTGGGAGGACATGAGATGGAGAAGAAGACAGAGGCCAGCCACATGGACTGCTATTGGCCCTGACAGAGTAGGCTACCTCTGTGGAGGGCTTGACTAACAGCTGACTCACCTCCTTTAATAAAGTGACCACAATGCACCTCCTCCAGACCTTCTCCCCTCCAGTCCCCATTGGCATCTGTTGTGCTGCTTATTCACCTGCATATGGTGCCCTGGTGTTCATCAAACACCTGCTGTGAAGTATCACTGGTTAATAAGCCATGCCCTTCAATAGACAGGGTGCACCAACAGTAGGGACCATGTAATATAACTTACCACATAGCAGGTATTTGGTGAATACATGTTTTATGAATGAATGAATGAAATAGGTTCCAGGATTTTAATTATGTTATTTATCATGTAAACATTGATTCTTGGGGGCAGAGGCAAGATGGCCAACTGGAGCCAGCTTTCCACAGAGGCTCCTGTCTAGAAGGAGAGTTAAAGGACAGAAATTTAGCATGTAAGCTGATGGTTTGGAGCTGAGCCAAGAAAGAAGGTTGAAGAAGGCACATCAACCCTGCTGAGGCAAGCTGCAACCCCAAGAATACAAACAATAGGTACAAAATCCATCATCAAGTGAACAGAGTCCCCTTTGCCATGAGAATGGCTCACAGTATACTTTCTACAAACAAACGAGCAAAGTACAAACATCCTCCCATTTTATCCCATGGAGAGACCCTCTAAAAGTCAGATCTCCTTCCCCTACTAGGGTGCCATGGCCTGCCAGGCATAAAACTGTATAAAACTGTATATATTCTCTACCTGCAATTCTGAACTCCCAGCACTCCCCTCCACTCTCACCCTGAGGTCTGGAAGCCTGTCCCCCAGAGACGGGAGTCCAGATTCTTGAGCATTTTCTTGATTCTTAAGCATTTTCTCAGACAGTGCATGGGTTGTTGCAGGTCTGTGCTGATTCTGCTGCATGGGGGTAAGGAGAAGACGGTAGACTGAAGGAACCATACAGGAGAGGGAAAGGCAGTGCCCTGTGGCAGAGAGCAGCCACAGTGACTGCAGGAACAGTAGGGCTCACATCCTTGGGGATATTTTGGAGAGACACTGCTTGTGTCTCTGGGCAACCAGAGAAAGCCAGGCATCTTTGCCAATGGCAAACACTGGTGGAACAGATCTGGGACAGTAATGTAGTCCCTGTGAGCAAAGGGTATGCCTGAGGTGGTACCTGCCTGGGCAGGCACTGCAGGACAGAGAATAGAAGACACATGGCATACTCCCAAGGTGGAGCTGAGCCAGAAGGATGACTTTAGTGAGCCTAAGAAGCACCTGGCCCTCAGGGGATCATAGCTGAGACAAAGGCAGATGGGCAGAGGTTGGAACTCAGAGCCAAGTGTGAGCTCTAACCCCACTGCCCCAACACAGACTGCAGCAGAGACAGACACACCAGCTCTGGGCAACGACACATACTGGGACTGAGTCACAGTTTCTGTGAACTCAAACAGCACCTGGTCTGCAGGGGTGGCTGCCAGGACAGAATCACAAATTCTGAGAAAATATAAGTGTCAGCAACATCAATCAGGGTCGGGGCTGGAACTGAGACAACCGCCCCAGCTTCCATTAGCCATCTGAGGTTGTTAGGCCTCAGCTCCCCCTGCTGGATGGTGGCAGAGTGCACAGACCTGGCCGAGGAGACATAGATCTCCCTGTGACTCAGGCAGGTGCAAGCCCCTGAAGAATCTGCTCATTGGAGGGAATTGGGTCACAGACCTGCAGGGTTACCAGTGACTGGATGTGACAGAGGTATAAAGTGGGGAAGGATACATCAAACTTCCCAGATTAATTCATTTGCTGGGGGAGTCCTTCTGATTCCATGGAGCACCAGAACAAGTCATACTCAAGCTGCCAGCAGATGCCTGATATCTAGTTGCCAGAGAAATTTTGAACTTTCCCATTTGAGAAGGGTGCTGACTGGGACAATTGATTTGGATTTCTTGGACTGGACCAATCACCCAAGGACTATTCAAAGTGGTACCCTGGGTGTGTGGTTGTGCGAAGATTTTATTTTCCTTTTCCAGTTGTTGCCCTTGGAAGGTGGGGTGACTAAATTGCTGGTATTTCTCCACAGCTGAGACTTCAACCCTGATTCACTAAGGTAGGACAGAGACAAGCTGAATGCAAGACAGAGCCACTTAGCCCCACAAAACCAAGTAAGTCCCTGGTGTCTCAGGCCATACCACTGTAAGGGTTTTTTTGCAAAGGTCTAGGGGAAAAGGTACAGACACCAGTCACAGCTCTTGGGAAAACAGCTGGTTAATCACTACTCCAGGAACCCCCAACCTAACATCACCTTATCTACTCATCTAGCCAAATGGTATAAAATAATAATGGGGTAGAATCAGCAGGAAAAACTCTGGTAACATTAATAATCAGAGTAGATCAATTATCCACAAGGAAAGGTATGACGGACACAATTGAAATCCCATTCGTAAACACATGGCTAAGCTGTTAGAAATCAAAATCAGAATTTGGATTGCAAATAAGATTAATAGAATGGAGGTAAAGTTGGAATTAGAAATTCAAGGAGCATTTCAAAAGTTTTCTCAAGAATTCAATTAATTGAAAGACAAAATCACCAAAGAATTTGACACATTGAGACAAGAACTTACGGTCCTCAAAGATCTCAGAAATACAGTAGAAACCCTCAGTAACAGAATGGAGCAAGAAGAAAGGATTTCTGACATTAAAGATAAAGCTTTTGAACACTTCCAAACATTCAAAGAGGAAGAGAAATGGAGAGTAAAAATGGATCACTCTCAGAGGGATCTGGGATAGTTCAAAGAAAACTAATATTCGCCTTATAGGAAGTCCTAAAGGTGACGAGGTTGCTTCACAAGGCGCAGAGTCTCTTCTTCATGAGATTATGAAAGAGAACTTTCCAGACATGCCAGGAGATTCTGAAATTCAGGTAGCAGACAGTTTCAGAACCCCAGCACAACTAAACCTGAATAAAACATCTCCTAGGCACATCATAATTAACT
>CAUYQV010120912.1:0-40876 GCA_963574575.1 Galagoides demidoff
ACTTGTTTTGGGAGAAGATGATGAGATCCAGATTTATAAGCTAAATGGTTTCAAGAAAGTAACAAAATCTGGATCTAGAAATATTACAAATTGTTGCCCATGAGTAGACATTGTGGTTAACCTGAAAAGTTTTTTTTCTAAGAAACACATTATCTGAGTTCCTTAAAAAATTTAAGTGTTGGGAGTTTTCATAAAAAAAAAAATCCATTTTTATGTTTTGCTTCTTTAACTCATTAAAAGTTGCAGCACCAGCTCAGCGCCTGTGGCTCAAGTGGCTAAGGCGCCAGCCACATACACCTAAGGTGGCGGGTTCGAATCCAGCCCAGGCCCACCAAACAACAATGACGGCTGCAACCAAAAAATAGCCAGGCGTTGTGGTGGGCACCTGTGGTCCCAGCTACTTGGGAGCCTGAAGCAGAAGACTTGCTTGAACCCAGGAGTTGGAGGTTGCTGTAAGCCGTGATGCCACAGCTCTCTATCTAGGGGGACAGCTTAAAGCTCTGTCTCAAAAAAAAAAAAAAAAAAAAAGCTGCAGCACCGTCCAGGCGGAGTGGCCTTTGGTCAGCTCTCCCTCCTGTGGTGCTGAACTTTTCAGGCTGTCATGGTGCTCTCTCTTTTGGGTCATCTGCCCGACTCTTGCAGATGGGAAATTTGTGACCTCTACTACCAAGAAAGTTACAGACTATATGCCATTTAGGGGATGCGTAATGTGAGTTATTTTATTTATTACAATTTTTAATTTATTTTATTACAAGTACATTAGACACACGCACACACACACACATGTGCGTGTTACAGAGAACATATTCTATGACAAAGATTTAAACCAGAAGTAGAATGTGTCTACTGACATTTTTGGGTGAGATCCATATACTTCACCAATTGTGCTTGAATTAAGCTTGCTAGGTGTTAGGAATTTTTAAAAAATCATGCCTGATATAATGTCACTTTGTCTTTACCCTGACATGCAGCATAAAGGTTTTCTTTAGAAAATTATTTTGGATTCTCACTGACACATGAAGAATGACTGATGGAAATTCTAAATGCCTAGACCTGATAATTTATGCATTTGCCAAGGATGGTTGTACATACAGAGAGGTTTTGATTTTCCAGAGGATGACTGGAGTTTATGTTCATCATTGTGTCCTGGAGAGATAGAAAGACAGCAAGGGCATTTATTATGTGAACAGTCACGGTGGGGCAAAGCACTTGGTGGGCTTGGTCACATATGGGGAAAAATGGCGAGAAATGCATAGGAAGATTTTAAAGAAAGCACGGATTCCATTAAATTGCTTATATGATGGCTGGGTCTTGATTCTTTCATTAATTTCAGATGAGATCCCAATACAGTAGGTGCTGGTACAATTTGGACACTACTGAATATCCAGAAGGAGTTTCTTTGCCACATGTGCTCAAGGTACGGATTCAGGCACTTGTCTGAAAAATACAGCTTTTTGTCTCTCTAGGCTTATTATAAATGTGTTTCTAGGTACAACTCCATCAGAAGATCTTTGAGTTGCTCCCCTACATGGTTGTCTATTTTTCAAAAATCTGTCAAATAAATTCAATTTACACTTAGCATAGTTGCCGATTTCTTACTAACTGATTAACTGGGGTGCTGGACAAGAATATTCTCAGGTAGCTGCATATTCAGCTGGGGCCAGGTCTCTGACCTCTCCACAGTCTTTGATCTTTGAATCATTATTTGAGAGAGATTTTAATGTAGTACATTACTGTATTTTTGTTTATATTCTTGGATTTGCCAATATTCTTGTTCCTTTGTTTTTTACTTTCAAGGTGAAGCTTTAATAATTGATATGGTGATTGACTACAATAAAGTTATCTTTAAAGTATTGATTATTTTTTCTTGTTGCAGCATCTTTCACTGCAAGAAATACAATCATTTATTTAATTTCTCTCTCTCTCTTTTTTTTTTGCAGTTTTGACCTGGGCCAGGCTTGAATCTGGCACCCCCAGTATATGGGGCCAGTGTCGTACTCATTGAGTCACAGGTGCCGTCCCATTTATTTAATTTCTTATTATTTTTCAGTTATTTTCAACTTTCCATGTTATAAATAGCTTTGTATATACCTATTAGGAGATTTTTCCAATCTACCGAGGTTCAATATTTTTATCAGTTGCTTTTTGGACATTTATGCTTCTTCTTGATTATAATCTCTCTCTCTTAAATTTGAAATAAAAATTAGAAAATATTTATCACCTCAAGATGATGTTATATACTATCTTTGTAGTTCTGCTTTTCCACAATTATATCTTTAATCCGTATAATCTTCTTCTTTTCTCTCTCCTCCCCTCCCCTCCCTTCCTCCCTTCCTTCCTGCTTCCCTTCCTTCCTCCTTCCCTTCCTTTCTTTTCTTTCTTTCTTGACAGGGATCTTGTGTGGTTGCCCAGGTTGGCTCTGAACTCCTGAACATAAATGGTCCTCCTGCCTCAGCTCTTTAAGTAGCCCGGACTGCAAGTGTGTGGCATCACGCCCAGCTTATATGACCTTATTTTTGGGTAAGGTGATGTTCCTTGTGGTGAGCTGGTTACCTTAGGACCATCTGTTGAAGAAGATATTCCTACGCCACTGATTTTAAATTATCATACACCAAACTCACTTATTTAGTATTTGCAACCTCTATTTCCGGACCTTTTAGGGAGGGCTATGGATTTATATGTTCCTGTGTTGGTAGCACACTCTGTGGTTATTAGAACTTACATATAATAAGTTGAGAGAGCAAGCTTCTATCAGTGCCTGTATTTGAGTCCTTATACCCTCACATTTTACCCATTAGGTGAGAGCTGACCAATCCGCTCCCTCTTCTCCTCTCCCCCGTCCTCCTGTTTTTCTCTTGTGTGGCTGTATAGTTGTTTATCTATTGGTATCATATAATACCTGTTAAAAGTACCTATTTTAAAAAGGAAATACTTTTTTATTTTGGTAGTTTTATTCCTTTTATTTTTCATATAAACTTTATAACCATTTTCTGAAATTTTACCCTTGTGGCTTTGTTTGGGTTGTATTGTTTCTAGATTAACTATGGGCAAATTACATTTCTTACTAAATTGTTTTCTAATTTAGGACTTTTGTGTGTTTTTCTTTTTTTAAAAATTTCTCCTTAAAATAAATTTTATTTGTTTTCAGATTTTAATAATAATGCCACTCATTGTAGAGAACATGAGAAAATATATCAACTAGGCATTTCTTTTCCTCTTTGTTTTGGGCCTTGGGTAGAGAGAATGAGCGACTCAGATTCCACATGAGCCTCCTGGTACTTCTCAGGTCCACAGAGTGTTCATTCCTCTAACAGTCAGAGAAGCCCAGCTGTGACAATCACCCAATGTCAGGGGCATGGTCCGGGAGAAGTTTACATTTTGCTTCTGTCCATTTTGGCTCCGTGAAGGTGGGGCAGGAACTCTGCTCCATCCAGTGACTCAGGGGTCCCGGCTTCTTGCTTGCTGTGACTCCCTCCCCCACCTAGACCCCCTGAAGACTATGTTAAATGCTCCCATAATACTCTGCACATCTTTGCCTTTGCTTTAATCATCAAGTACCATAATTAGTGTATCTGGACTTTTTTTCTCTACTAGACTATATTCTTTAAGAAGAAAATGGGTGAGCCCAGGCATGGTGGCTCATGCCTATAATACTAGCACTCTGGGAGGCTGAGGTGGTGGATTGCTTGAGCTCAGGGGTTTGAGACCAGCCTGAGCCAGAGTGAGACCCACATATCTAAACATAGCTGTGTGTTGTGGCAGGTGCCTATAGTCCCAGCTACTCGGGAGGCTGAGAAAAGAGAATTGCTTGAGTCCAACAGTTTGAGGCTGCTGTGAACTATGATACTACTGCACTCTACTGAGGGTGACAATGTGAGACTCTGTCTCAAAAAAAAAAAAAAAAAAAAAAGAAGAGGAAGAAAATGTGTGGCCGGGCATGGTTGTGTATGTCTGTCTGTAATCCTAGCACTCTGGGGGCTGAGGTGGGAGGATTTCTTGAGCTCAGAAGTAGAAGACCAGCCTGAGCAAGAGTGAGACCTGGTCTCTACTTAAAATAGAAGATTAGCTCTCATTGTGGGTGCTTGAGGCAGGAGGATCACCTGCACCCAGGAGACTGAGGTTGCTGCGAGCTAGGCTGATGCCATGGCACTCTAGGCTGGGCAACAGAGAGACTTTATCTCAAAAAATAGAAGAAATTAAAAAAAATAGACTAGCTTTAAAAATCTAAAAAAAAAAAAAACAGAAAAGAAAAAGAAGAAGCACAGGTGTTTTCTTTATATTTATAACTTATCCACTGTATGCCACATAATGGTGATTTTTAAAAATGTTTGTTAAATCAACAGAGTAAAAAATATAAATGCTTACAAAAAAGGCTAGAAAGAAGTTAGTGGAAATGGTGAGTTTCATGCATTTTTGCATTTAGCATGTGTTACTTCTATAATCAGGAAGATAAAGGAAACCCTAATAAGTTACTCTATTAAAAATGAAGTGAATTTTTGAAAAAATTTTCGTTTCTTTGTTCCTTCTAATCGTTCCTTATCTGTTTCTATCTGCTATCCATTGAGCTTTCCACACATAATCAGATCTTATGCTACAGTCTCCCTTTAATATTTTAAAAGGAAGGAAATCTTTTATAAACCAGTGGAACTCTTACCAACTGCACAGAAAATAGGAAAATTCTTTAAAAAAAGGAAAATATTTTAAGAAAAACAATTACATAAAGCATAGCTCTAATTTGTAGAAAAAGCAGACATTCAGAAATATCATCTTTTCAAAAAGTACTTTTTTCCATTGACACATTCTCCCTTTGTTAATGTTTGGACAATTTATTTGGATTTTTAAGCCTCTGTTCGATCCAAAACATCTCTTTGCTTTTATAGTGGTTCTAGGGGAACATTCTTCATTACTTTACAGAAGTAAAATAAATAAACAAAATGCTCTACACAACCATACAACTTAATTCTAAGTGTATTTTAAATTTGACAGAACTCAGGTTTATTTGATTTGAATCACATCCTTTTGAGAACACACGTTGCACGCTTAGATTCAAGAACTCAGACTTCTGTTAAAATGACCACAGTGTACTTTATTTAATGATTTTGGTACCTTGTGTTGCAATAAAATTAAAAAAAAATATACAAAATCCAAATATATAAAATTTCAAGTTTTTTTTTAGTTTTACAAGAAAATCATGGAACCAAGGAGATTTGTTCATTAAGAAGTACTACTTTCCACTTCATTTCATCACAAATTGCAACTTACTTAACAGACCAAAATAACTATGGTACTGCAGTACATCAAATACTCCACACACTGTGCTTTGAACTAGGGCACTCGGGGGTCACTGCCAAGACAGTGGCCTCCTGCCAATAAAGACACGCTTACAATCCCAACGCTAAAGGGATGTTTGGATACATGAATTTGAATATATATATTTACAGGAAGGAAACAAATTTAATAACTAGTTTAATTCTTCGTTTCAAATAAAATTCCAAATACATTTGTACAGTGTTTACAAAGTAAAAGCACAAGAACTGCCAAGGTGATCATTCGGGTCCAGGCACTGTGCTCGTACTGGGGAAATGTCTACACCGTTCCACACATACACACACACACACACACACACGCACATACACCATGTAGGTCTCTCAGATCTTAGTTCTGTAACAAGGAGGGAAGCACAGGGATGGCAATTTTGCACAGTCAGAATGTCATGCAGTTGGTTGACAGGAGGGGACAGAGAAATCATTGGTCCATTCTCTTCGGTTTGCTGTTCACCTGCCACCTGTTACACATATTTTTTTCAGAGATAGACTAAAAACAATCAAACAAACAAAAAATTGAACAGAGAAAGGAGCACAGAATGTTTAAGGCAAATTAAGCAAATATAGAGCAGCTTCTCTTGGTGTTGAGTGGAAACGAAGGTTTTACCAGAAACCCAACTTAGAAACAAACAAACAAAATCTAGTACAACCTCCTGAGGTTGGGCAGCTTATGTCACATACAAATGTTTGAAAATCGTGTTGCACCAAATATCCTTCTGAAATTTTGAATGAGAGACTTGTTGGTTACAAAGTGCATGATTTCATGCTTCTAAATAAAACAACAGCAGCTGAGGTAGTTAGATGTGAAACTTATTTACTTAAAATAACTGGAGGATGAAGAATAAATGTCAGTCGCCAAAAGAATCCTTGCCACTGGCAGTGGGTTTACATCATGCAGTGGTAGAACGCTGAGCAAAATGCTTCTGCTTTTACATTAGATGTTATCAATTTAAACCCAAATTTTGGTGGTAGTAATATTTGTTTCCAGTCTGCTTAGTGGGACGTCAGTATAGATACAGTTTGTATTCTGGGCCATCTCACCTATAACTCACACTTATACCATTTCTGCATTGTACCTATTATGTAGAGTGGTGTTGATTATCATTTCTATAAACTCCAATCCACACTGTAAAAACACAATTTAGTAAAACCTGAGAAAAGAATCCACAAGAAGGATGATTCTGTTCTCACTTTAACAACAGTTTTGTTTCAGCCCTAAATTTAAATGCAAGGTACTATTTGGTTTCCAAGAGGGAAGGAACCTGTTTGTCATTTGCTGTCTTTGTTCAGAGAAGCGGAAAAACATAACGCGTGTGTGGGTCCTTCTCTGGGTCTCCCTTCAGGTTACTGAGGTGTCTGGCTACTTGAAGGAACAGCAGGAACCATTTAGTAGAGGTTAGGTTCGTACCCAAGGGCAACCATGGCCTCCAGCTCCCTGCCCCTTTTGCCAAAGAAAGACTTCAGGTGAAACATTCACTAAGCCAGCGACTAAGAGACTCATTCTTTTCTTTGTCTCATACCATTTAGATATGGAAGGAATTTTGTGATAATAATATGTTAGTGATATGAACAGATATAAATTATTTGGGAGACATTCCTTCTGAGAAAAAGAACATTTCTATGTGGCTTCTATGTTTAGTTTGTGGAATAGGACTTTAACCAGAGTAGCTTTGGAAGCTGACAACTACATTTACAAAGCATCGCAGATGTGATGTTTACTGGATGACGGGTCCACACCAGTATCACCACATAGACCTTTGCCCCAAACTATTTTTTTTTTTTTAAAGAACCTCTATTTTCAGGGAGGGCTCTGGATAGTTCCGTGTGGAAAGCCTTAAAAATAGGCTCAAGTCCCCTTTCTTCCACGATTAGATGTAAAACTAACTAAACTACAAGTTATCTCCACTTCTTTTTTTTTTAATGTTTGGTGAAGAATCTAGGTTCCAGCATTTCCAAGAGTTGTCCAGCTCCAGCAGTGAGAGTCTGTTTTGTACCTTTGTAGGAATCTCCCTTTGATATCGTCTCCCTGCCCCCTTCCTCCCCTCCTGACCAGCTCACCTGCAAAACTGCCACTTTCTCACTCCAGGTCCCACCTCTAGTCCAAGTAGTTAACTTCACTTTTACTGTGCAGAATAAACACTTGCATTTCCCTTCATATTAAAAAGGATATTCTGCTGTAAGATATTCCAACTTCCAGTTGGAAAAGCATTGATACTAGGAACTGGGGGAAAAAAAGCCAGGACAGTCCAAATTATTCTTTGACTCATTCACTCTACTCCTATTAGTCCGTGAACAAAATAAAATCTTATGTGGCAGCACAAACCTTTCTTTTTAGGGCATCAGATAATTGCCTAGGTTAGATTCATGCTTCAGAAAGCTTAATAGAATGCATCAGAAATGCTTAATCACTTTGAAATTGTAAGGCTTTGTTTGATATACCACTGCCAACTAGATTTTAGAATTCAGAAGTGATTATATTGAACTCGTACATTATGTCAGCTTCAAGCACAATATGATTTTAAACCCACTCCTCAAGGCAAACTTCTAAAACTCTATTTCCATATTTTTAAGAGAATGCAAACTTTTTTTGCAAAGGAATATAACTACTAAAAAAGGGTACAATATTAGTATATATTTAAAAATTTTGCCTCCTGAAACATTATTTGCATTGTTAGTATAGTGTTTTGGGTGTTTTCTTCAAAATATTGCTTCTATGTCTCAAAATTACAAATACGTATAAACCAAAGTCATTTTATTATATTTAGCATTAGTTCTCTACAAGATTAAACCTTTAAATAAGAGAAAATGCCCCTTTTGGGGAAGTGATAGGCGGCACTCTCTGAGATTACTTTCTCTCAATCTCCCTCTTTCTCTCAATAGTGTCGCCGATGCACATGTAAGTATGTGTGAATCAACACGCAGCTAAGCCCTGTGTAAACGCTTCTCCTGAAATATTTAAATTGTATTTATAATGGGAAAATGAATCATTCAGGAGTTCAAGGAAGAAATAAGGCTTTATATTCTTTTATTGGGCCTAAAAGGGAGAGATGTGTCATTTTAAGGACAAAAAGGAAACTCAATGTAAGTGACACAAAATCTAATCTCAGGTGTATCTGTTGGAAATTCCATCCGCAGCCCCAGGAATGGGGTCTAGAGCCCCACTTGGCCATCATTAGTACTGAACTACACAGGGTATCCTGTGTGTATTCTGGAAAATGTAGCTGAGATCAGGCACGCAAACCCCTCGGACATCAGAAGGAGCTTAGTGTTCTGGATGCATTTTAATGAACATTTAGTAAAATCCAGTTTGGTTAAGAGGAAAATCCTCAGTCTGTTTGGGGCTTCTCAATGTCTGTGTGAAAGGAGTTAATTTTCTCATTAAAAAGTTAATAATTAAAAAATCCACATAAACTTTTGAAAAAAGTTTTTCTTTTATGGAGTGATGGAGAGTCACTGAATTCTTTGCTTGGTGAGTTATTGCTGTTGTGTTCTTCAGACAACTCCCACTCCCACCTGGCATGTGCCCCGGCTGCGCCTGGCTCTGCTCTGAATTGACGCTGCTTGTCAAGAGTGACAGTGCTTTCTAATCTAAAGGCAGGTCACTGACTTCAATTCATCTTCACACGACACCCCCATGAGGTAGGTAAATAAATATCATCTCTATTTTATATACGGGAAAAATGAGGCCGAGGGCAAGTTTCTGAGCTGAAGAGATTGAGGGGTCGCTCAGGTGTGCACAGCCCCTTTGGTCCAATTTGACAACGCTGCGTGTACCTACATCCACCAAGATGTCTAGCCCATAGTGTAAAAGGATATTGGTTTGCAGAACACATTTCAGTCTACTTAGAACAGTCACTGTATCCAACACAGGGATTTTTGGTTCATAAATTTCATTCAATTATCACATCATCAAAGATAACTGAAGACAAAGACTAATGTTTTGCCAATTGCTTGTCACCCCTTTGTTGCTAGTTCAACTAAGCATCCTGCCAGTAACCAAGGATGAAAAGGTCTCCAGTGAGATATAGAGAGAGCAAAGCACAACCAAAGTGGGGCTGGCCCCGAGCTGGCTCTGCGGGTCTTCACAGGTGCCTTCAGAGCTCCCACCATGGCTCCCTCCCTCGGGGGGGCACAAAGCACAGTCAGCACAGAGCGGTGCCACTGCCGGGTGTGGAGACCCTTGTTGCCCAAGGTGGAGTATCTGTTCGTTTTCAGGGACAATTTAGCATCTGAGGGAAGGGGGGAAGCAGCAAAGCAGCTTCGTGGCCCACCCCATGACGCCATGCTGACTTGGCACTGAATGTAGAATTTAACATAATCAAAACATTACTTGAGACCTTTCAGAGCATTTAGATTTTCTCTGCAAATGCCCTCAATACCTCTGCACTGCTGATACATTCAGTGCCCTGTGTACCTGTGCAGACTCAATGCTTTGCATCAAGTTGCACTATATATATGTCCTTTAAATATTTTGGTCTGAAAAGCATGTCTTTTTTTCTGCCAGGCTTCAGACAGGTAAATGAGGGGAGCCCAGAATTTGAGGAAACATGCACGCCTGCCTACCCAGAGCCAAATCAGAGGGAACACGAGACCAACTTCCCAGTGTTACAAGGAAGAAACGTACATATAATCACCACTACAACAGTCAGTATGAGTATCTCAAAACCTTCCTTTGGGGAAGTGAATCTTCTTCGTTGTCAACTTTTTCTTTCTTTCCTTTTTTTTTAAAATGAATTTTAACAATGACTAGAAATATAATACTAATATTCCAGTATTCATGAAAACCAGCTTGTGTTTGGCAATCAGAAAGACATCAACAAACCAAACCAAAATAACTATGTACACATGATATTTTGTTTGATTTGGGAAAAATAGCTTTTACTTCTATCTACTCCATAAAATTCACTATGAAATAATTGTATCAAGCAGTTTGAACCATTTTTAGACTGAAAAGGAAAAATAAGGAATTCTTAAAATTAAAACTTCTATTTGAATGAAAAACATGTTTGTATTTCCCTTGAACCATTTCTTCAAGTAGACTTTGTGAATGACTTAAATGAACAGCCAAAGAGCAATGATAAAATTACAAAAGATGGCAAAGACTGGCTAAATTGGCTCCTTGCCTGGGAGGCCCTGAGTGGCCTCTGGAATGTTCACTGTGAAGGAGGTCGTGCTGCAATCACCTCTACATCACCCACCAAACCTCTTCCATTCATGGATTTGTGGAGAATAGACAAAAATCAAATAAGATTTGCTCGCATTAGATTATTTATTTCTCTTTGCAGGACAAAGAGCCTACTTTAGCAGCAGAATATCAACAGCAATTGATTACTGTACAAGAAAGTTTATCCTATTACCTGCAAGACCTGAGTAGTCTATCCATCTATCTAGACCAGTGGTTCTCAACCTTCCTAATGCTGCAATGTATTTTCATTATTAAAGAGGGGTCACGACCCACAGGTTGAGAACTGCTGATCTAGACCAATGACAAACAAATGAAAACCTACACACTTCAAACATCTGGACTTCTCCAAATACCCAGATGTTTGATATCACGAAGACCAAATTTGCTACTTGAGTGACCTAATTCTCATCTTTTCCTTGGGATACTTGCAGGCATGTGGACAATCTTTATTTTTTCATAATGCTGTAATGTCTACTTTGGTTTAGTGAAGATGGTTCAGCGCTCATCTGGAAAATTCAGATATCAAAAGCCCCCACATGAAAAGGAATGTAGTCATGAGGAAAAAATCAGAGCTCTGGGGCTGACAACGGTCCAGTGGTTTTGACTACTTTGAAACATTGCTTAACTGCCCATTTTTTTCCACTTGTATTATTCTGAAAATTATTCTCACAAGAACTATTTTTTCCAATGTGAGAAGAGATACACAGACTAGGTGGCTGGTAGGATCAAGATTCCAAAGGTGTTCTAATCCTTGTAAACCCAGTTTAGTGCATTTGAACACAGTGGCTCATGGGATGTCATGATGTATTTACAATGAGATGGCAAGTAAGGCTGCAGCTACCCTAAATCTCCTTGCTGTTAAAAGGAAGAATAATGGTTCATGTTCCACAAGCAAGAGTGACTTGCAACAACTAAAACATCTTATTTTTAGACTCCATCAGAAGCTCTGAGCATGTAGAGCACACAGGAGGGTGATGAGAGGAGAACTGTCCTGGGGGGGAGTTCCCTGAATGAGAGAGTCAGTCTCAGATGTGATGCCACCAACACCTCCTGCACCCCACTCCCATCAGGCCTTGACCTTCTGTCAGGGGACATGTTACAGGTACTGACTGGCAATGACTACCTTGGACTTCTGCTGTGTCAAATCCTCCTGATGAGCCACTGACAGAGCTTCTCTTTGATCACAATACTTGGGCCTCAACATTAATTGAAACCCTGTGACCCAGCACCCAGCACCTCGAGAGTTACTCTTACCCTTGGGCCTTGCTTAGGAGGACTATTTACCTCTCCTATGTACCCCCAACCCCAGTCAACCAACTCATTGGATGTCACAGGGCATTTCTGTGCCTCTGTGGGTTCTACACATTAGGAAATGAACATTTTCTTGGATCTGTCAGTTTTCATTGCCTGGCGATTGAAAACAAGCCACATGGTGGTGAGCCACTCTTCTACCACTGGACGTCAGTACTGCGAACCCCTGGCTCTGAAGGATGATCTGCTGTGGGTCCCAGTGCTGACAGCTCAGAATGTCATTCAGAAGTAGTGACACATTTTGGTGATAACCACCAAGGTGATCGCTTAGGAGGGAGAAAGAGCTCTGAAACACAAGGAAAAAGGGCCTTGCTTCTACGACTTTTTATTTTTCTTCTAGACTGTTTATTGGGTGAATCTGACGACTTCCACTCACTTGTCTAGGGATAATCCCTAAAATTATGATACTGAAAGATTAGACGGAAAACCTAAAAAACATGTGGATGCCTCATTACCTCGCAGGCTCAGAAACTATGATTTGATAACTTCTGGTAACTTCATTCTTACCTTGTAACTCAAATCTTTCTTTGAAAAAACAGAATCACAGGGGAAAGAACAACATTCTAAATTATGAGACTCCTCGTTTATGTCTCAGGGAAAATTTAGGCATTAAGACTATGAGATTGGTGATCGTTGCTCTCGTAATCAAGGTCTTACAGGGTCTGGGAAGGAACAGATGACTGATTCCACACAGAAATGTGGATCTCAGTTTGGAATTAGTCATGTCACCACCTAGGAAGGCAGGAATCAAATTATTCAATAGCTATATCGATGCAGATTTGACCTCTGAAGTTTCATTCCAGACTCAACTTCTACAAATTGGTAATTACAATGCTGACAACGATAGTCTCAAGGAAAGAAGTTAAAGCAGCAACTCTACTCAGACAAGCCAGTTACTAAACAGATGACAGTGACTTTTTTTTTCCATGTCCAAATGGATTTGAATCCATTTACAGCACGGCTCCACAACCCAGTACCTTTCTCTGAGCCATGCAAGCTCTCCGGGAGTTTTCTCTTTTTTCTTTTCAAAGTAGCAGCTTAGTGGCAAAAACAAATGAAGCAGATGAATATTCATCGTGTGAAGGACGAGAACCAGGTAGCAGGAATTCATTAGCGCCCTACTGCAGGGAGGTCTTTTTCTCCAAGCCTGAGCACGTGGCCCCACTCCAGGGCCAAGCGCTCCTTTTCCACTAACTGATTAACAGTTCTCTTGCAGGAGCTTGGTTACAATATTACAAGTTAAGAATTCATAAGATTAAAGTGTCTGTTGAATTAATTAACTGCAAATCACTTCCAGTAAAGGTTGACAAGCTCCAAGTTGTTTCTGTAAAAAAAGAAGGCAATCGATAGCGTCAGCGCTGCACAGCTGGGTGACAGGAGGTTCGTCTTTCTGAGGGTGGCAGCTCAGCGCCCTGCCCTGTCCTGTGTCTGCAGGACTTTATTTCCTTTCAGAGTACCAAGCCTCTGGTTCAGACCAAAGAAAACATCTCACCCCGGGCTTTCAAAATATACTTCAGAAATTCATTTCCTCTTTTCTGTACAATACATTTTAGAAAGGTTAATAAGGGGAGCCAAATATTTTAGTTTGTTGAAAGAAGGAGATAAAAACGAGAGTTCTTTTATCAACTGAGAGGTCTCCTTTGGTTAAGTGATGGTGTGCTATTGCTCCCAGGTGGAAAAGAATTAACTCTCTCCGGGCTCAATGGGCAGCCACAGGTCAAAGGTTAATTGAGAAGTGAGTGTTGCCAATCCAACATGCTCAGACTCAAGGGCTCATTTGTCAGAACCACGAGGAACTGAAATGCGGGTGTTAAGATGACATCGTAATGAAAATGAGAATTTCATACAATGATAAAAACCCAAAATTTATTTTCAGCACACTTAGAGGCATTTTAGAACTAACTGATAAATGAATTAACTTGAAATAATTAAGTGTTGATTTGTTACAATTCTAGTCCAGTAGGTCACTCAGAAGAGGTAAGTTAAGTTAGCTTAAACATGATAGATATCTTCATTTGCTAATATTTGTGGCACTTAAATGAATTAAAAATGTGATTAATTCCATTTTAATGCAAATCAAGCAGTGGAGAGAGGAGATGGTCAACCTGCTTGATTTGTGAATGGAAGTCCACTAAAGACACAAAACCATACATTTTTAAAAATTCAAATGATAGAGTAGCTGATAGGTTTCAATACTAGCAGAAAAGAAAATCTTGTGTTGCTACTGTGCCAGTAATATTTTCTTGTTATTTTGGTTAATTAGCTTTGATGTTGATTTGTAAAATGTGATCTTTGCTCAGCAAGAATCAGATCAGTCACTACACGCTGCTTCCTGCCTAGTGCAATGACATAAACAGCAGTAACCACAGTAATGAATGTGGTCATAGTGGCATAAAACTAGAAATATTGGTATAGACCTAGCAACGTTATTAGGTGAACTGTTGTATTAATGCTCAGTGTGACTCACTAAGGAATTCTTTGAATTATTCTGTACTTGTAAAAATTAGTGTGCTTTATTTTCTCTTTCCTTGTATTCTATAGAGGGCCAAAGGGCTTATACATTGCCTGAACAGAATTATTTCACTTAAGGAAAATCTGCTATACAAGTTAGTAACAATCTTTAACAGCATGCTTCTTACATTGGGAAGCTCATCACCCTGGGCCATATTGCAGGTGAGACTTGGATTGGGTATAAGGCCAGCATGGATGCCTATGAGGGGCTGGGGCTGGAGGTCCTGACTCCTGAAATGTGACACAGCTCAGTGCCGCTCTCCCAGGCATTGCATGTAAGGCTTAGGACAATCTCCTATGTTGCAACAGCTGATGTGTAACTGTAGAACTGTTATTCCTAAAACCTAGTGTGCTTGAGAGATACAGCATGTCCTAATGAAGGGGGCTTTCCTGGAGATCAGAGAGTAGTGTATAGGAAGTCTTCACTTTGGAGGCTATCTACTTTGATGCCTTTTCTTGAAAGAAATTCTCAGAACTATTTCCAAAGTTTGTTTAGAGATGATTGAGTCAAATACCATGTGCCAAGAGTATTTTGGTGTCTTTTGTTGTTTTGTGACGGATTTAAACATCTCTACTGCTGGAGAATCATTTAAAAAAATTATAAAATTGCTTTTCTCTTTTTAGGCAGTCATCTAGTGCTGATTTCTTTTATGACTTTAAGTTTGTAATTTTGCATGGTAATTGCTTACTGTGAGGTTTACATGATCGAGGCAAGTGTTGCACATGAGGGAAGACCACAGTGGTGGCCCTGTGAGATTATGATACTGTATCTGCTGTGTCCCCTTCTATGTTTAGATGTTCTCAGATACACCAATACTTACCATGGTGCAGCTGCCCTCAGTGCCAGCCCAGTCACATGCTGTGCAGGTGCAATCTGGGTGTGTTACGTGCTGCCCATGATGTTCATGTGATAACAAAATTGCCTACCGATGTATTTCTCAGAACATATCCCCATCTTTAGATAACACGTGACTTACAGTCTGAGAAAAGTTTGTTTCTTGATTTAATTTAGAATTAAATATAGATACGGAGGAGAGAAACAGTAGTGTGGTAGAGTTAAAGTCAGAAACTCCAATTCTGCTGCTCATACCCAAACTGTGAGCTACCCAAATGCAGGAATCTCTTGTGCCTGACTGCATTTCCTGGCAGTGCTACTCATACAGTGCAGACTTGTTGGAAAAAATGACTCAAGGAATCAATAAAAGTTTAAAGTGTAATCCTAATTTAAAAAAATTACCTGATCTCTTTGAATTTCAGTTGTCTCATCTATAAAATAAAGGTGATGATCTAACACTTACTTTTTTAATATGCTTTTTTCTATAAAAATTAGTGACTTCTAATTTAACATAAGTTCATAAATATCCACTTAAATCAAATCAAAGTAGGAAGATAGATGATTTCTTGTATTTTGATACATTAATTCAGATCATCATTGAAGATTTTTATTTTTTTTTAAGACAGAGTCTCACTATGTTGCCCTGGGTAGAGTGCCATGGTGTCATAGCTCACAGCAACCTCCAACTCTTGGGCTTAAGTGATTCTTTTGCCTCAGCCTCCCAAGTCGCTGGGACTACAGGTGCCCACCACAATGCCTGGTTTTTTTTTTTTTTTTTTTTTTTGGTTGTAGTTATCATTGTTGTTTGACAGCCTGGGCTGGATTCGAACCCTCTCGCTCTAGTGTATGTGGTGCTGGTGCCCTAGCTGCTGAGCTACAGTAGCTGAGCCCATTGAAGATTTTTTTTTAAAAATAAACACCAGGGTTGAGAAAAATTTTGGTTTATTATTGGCTACCTTTTAAACATTAGTTCAAACAACACACACACAGCTTACTAGGCAACAGCATCACTGGATGGGTAACAACTCTCATCTTGTAGACCTTCAGACATGCTGCAGCTAAAGTGATAAGGGAGAAACACACCGATTGCTTATAATGAAATGCAATGAATATTTGTTAAACACCTGCCATCAACTTTGCATCTAATTCTTCAATCTAAGATAAGGTTCCTAGACTTATGTAATGATTCAGGTTAATGATTCAATAACCCTCTTACACATTAAATTTGGTGACCTGCAAGATATTAAATAAAATTTCAGGAAAAGTTATGGCAATGGAACAGAATTATCTTATAGTATGAAAATAATGTCACTTCAAAGACTTGCTAGATCCTTCCTTCCTTCCATCCTCCTCCTTCCCTCCCTCCCTCCTCCCCCCTCCCTCTTTCTCTCTCTCATCAGAATGTCAAAGCAAGTAGTGGGGTTTAGTTAATTTTCAGTCTGCCTAACTGGATGACAGGCTGCACACACATATAGAATACAAGAGAATATACATCAGGTTAACTTATACTTATCACTTAATTTAGTGCAGAGTGATAAATAGGGAGGGGGGACGGTTGCCTGGAAGGGAAGAATAGCATTTACGTGTTTACTATGAATTAAAGAGTTGAAGTAAAATTCAATTATAGGTGACAGAGACTTTCATTTCTCATCATTGACTTCTTAATTTTTTTGTTTTTTGAGACAGAGTCTTACTTTGTCATCCTCAGTACAGTGCCATGGCATCATAGCTCATAGCAACCTCAAACTCTTGGGCTCGAGTGATCCTTTTGCCTCAGCCTCCCAGGTAGGCGGGACTACAGACACCCACCACATACCTGACTTTTTTTTAGAGATGGGGTCTTGTTCTTGCTCAGGCTGGTCTTTAACTCCTGAGCTCAGGCAATCCACCTGCCTCGGCTTCCGAAAGTGCTAGGATTACAGGTGTGAGCCATGTGCCTGGCCCTGACTTCTTAATTTTTAACTGTTCATTTTGAAAGATATCTTTGACTTTTAAATGAAATTTTCTTAGAAAAATTTAATTGTCAGACACTAATTCTGCTTCTCTGGAAGACTTGCCAAATCAAGAACAGATTTAGGTGGGAATATTCACTGGTCTTCTAGGAGCTGCAGTTGTTAAAAGCTGTACTCAGCCATCTGCTTCACTAGTTCTTATCTGGGGTACCTCTGGCAAGCGGCTTGACATCTCTGAGCTGCAGTTTTATCAGGACTCATGGAAGGGACTGTGTGAAACCACACAGACAAAGCTCTCAGCCCAGCACGAGGTGCACAGTGAACTTTCCGAGGTGGGAAGCTGCTATCAGTATGGGAAATAAAACTGCTAGAAAATCTAAGGAAAGATAAAATAATCAAAGCAAAACTTTGACTTAGGCAGTTTCTTTCTGACTTAGGCATTATATTATGAAAACATTTCAGCAAAATGATTAGACATTTCAAGAACATTAAGCTTTCCCTATTTAGTAGAACATAGTCCCCGAGGTTGACTGAAGTTTTACATTTCAATGTAACGAAAGTCTTGATTTATTTTCTCCCCTGTGGAATCTAGAGAAAGAGGCTCAGATGGATGGTGAGACAACATGACACCTCAAACACTCTAGGGAGAATTTCTACACCCCTCACTGCTGTGGGAAAATGGCTGTTTGGCACTTGTTTCGTGTGGCTTTCTGTTGTCAGAGCAGGCTGCTTGCGAGCTAGCCTAATTGCTACAATTAGCAGAATTAAATGGCTCATTATGTTTTTATACAATTCCACCCACATTCTGCAGTTTTACTTTAGAATGAGTAATGCTGCTGTTGAGGCTGTCCTTCAAGAGTCTTTCCACGTGACCATTTTCAGGATAGCAGCTGGACAAGACACATGTGGGCAGAGAAAGCTCTGCAGTGGCCGCACAGGTACCCGAGCGAGGAAAGGAGATGCAGCTCAAATGCTCAGAGCATTTCATGGCCTGATCCAGGACAGGACGAGTCCCAGACACACAGGGATAACGTGAAACCGCCCATCCTTTGCCATTTTGAAACCCTTGAGCATTGGGTGACAGGAGGAGAGGTCGGAGCCCCGAGCTGACAGAGGCATCGTTTTGATTGCTTCTAAAGTGACACTGGATTGCCGAGATAAAGGAGTGTTGATCGTACCTATCTCTGAAATTAGAGACGTGACCAGCCGTCCTGCTGTGTTTTCACCAGGCACCTCCATCATCCTCTGAGCTATATTTTGAAAGACAGGCTGTCTTTAAAAAGGCTTTAAGGAATTCTCCTTAGAAACCTAAAAATGTAGGCGTCTCATCTGAGCTTTATATAGAAACAGTTTGATGGCTAATGGCAAAGATGTGTGGAACACACAAGGAAGCATATATTTAGTCTAGAAAATAGTTCATTAGAAAAAAAATCTCTGGATTCTTGTCTAAACATTGTGTCAGAAACCGTTTCCACTCAGTGCGTTCAGGACATTTAAAAGCAAACGTGTAACCTTACTCAATCTTGGTAAGGACATCAGAGGTTTTCTCTACTCAGTTCAATCTGTTCAGAGAAAGAAACTTTGAAATGACGCAAAACTATTCTATTCTGCTGTTTAAAAGATGAGATCCTTAAGGAGAGATAAGGCTCATTCACGCCGAGAAGCACTGAATACCCACGGGTATTTCCAACTGAAGTTGGTCTGTGTGTTGTTGACTTGTAGACAGGGGCTGTAGGCTTGGATTGATTTTCAAAAGGAGTATGAACAAGCTTCTTATCTAAAAGTCCATGTATCAAAAACATAGCACTTTATAGGTATCAAAGGGCAGGATACCTTTATCTTTTTCATTTCTGTTACTTTATTTGGGAAAGCCGTGTGTGTGTGTGTGCATGTGTATATATACATACATACACATGTGTATATATATATACACACGTAATAAGTGTACACAGATATATATATATTTATATGTATATATTTAAAACAGTTATTGAGATTCCAATTATTCCCATTCACTTTTAATTGGTTAGCACAATAACTTCATTTATTCATAGAGCAAAATAAATTGGGCATTAGGAAGTAACAATAATTAACTTCATTTTATTTTTATCTTCAAATTATCTTTTGCTAATACTTGAGTGACATATTCTTGCCATGTCAATAAGAAGAATTTATTTTATTTGTTGGGTTAACAACATTCATCCTAAATGAATTGTAACTGAGTGCAAAGACAATGTTACTGAACTAGACGATACATAGTCAGCTAGGGTGATGCAACGGGGCAAAGGAGATTTAAAGGACATAGTCATTTGGGGGTTAAACTGTGACTTATGTGGAAATTTTTTTTCCTCCACACAAAGACATAAAAGTGTCAGTATGGTTAAGATATATATACACGCACATATCTTAAGTATATATATTCTTTAAATACGGTTTCATTTCGAAATGCTAGCTTGAAAGTAAAAAAATTACGATATTTTTCCTTTAGAAACTGTGATCTTATGAAAAAAGAGAGTCCTAAGTAAAGACCGTCCCACAATGGAATCAAGTCAAAATAGATTCAGACACTGAAAGTCTGAGCCTACAAATAGGATCCAGCATTTCCAATTTATATGCTAACTACAGCTTGTGCCTATTGAATTCTGGGCTCTCTGTGGAGAGTTTAATGCCAGATTGAAAAGGAAATCTTAGAATTAAAATATAAATACAAAAATCAAACTTTATTCCTTTGTACACTGACAATGTCTCTTTAAATCCTAATACTTTAAATTCTCTGTTATCTGAGTATCTAAAAATTAATAAAATTGTTATCACCACATTGGTCTGATGGCAGTGTAGTGCTTTTGGAATCATGGAACCAAGATTACATCAGGATTTGCAGCTAAAGAAATGTTTTTTCTTCTTGTAGTTTTTGGAAAATTTGATATATCCATCGTGGATATATCATTTCTATACCATGAATTCATGGCTCATTAGAATAGTATAATCTTCAAGCATGTTGGATAACAGAGAGTTTACAGTATTGGGGGAATCATTTAAAAATTCAGACTCTGTATACCCTCTTGACTGCCAATCTCACCTCCATGATAAAGCATAGGACATAACTTTTTTAAATTACATAGTACTTATTTTGACTCTTTACATGTGAAGGGAGGGATTAAGTTGAGAAGTAACTCAGAACTTACATGATCGAAGCATGATGGGGTTTGTTGGGTTTGTGTTGGTTGGTTGACACTATCATACTGTGATTTACTCATGGACTCAAAGGTATAGTTCAACTGAGAAACTTGATTTCCAAAGACCATCAGCTAAAAGTTTTCTTGGAAATAATGTAGCTAATAACTCATAGTTTTGCACAGAAGTGAAGAATTTTCCAAAATAACCATTTTTTTCTTCTCTAATGGGGGTGGGATGTTTCCACCATGTGCTGACGAGAAGAGCACCCTCCTGGGCCTTTACTGGTGACGGGTAATTTCTCCACATCTCAGCAAAAGATTAGTATTTTTTAGTGAAAATCTTGCTTGGAGGATCAAATCAAAGAGTACCAAGAAATGATTCTACTTATAAAAATTGTCTATTTTTTAAAATTGCTTTGGGGCTTGGTATCAAAAGAAGTCGTGGGTTGAGCCCTCGGTTCCTTCCTGGGGATGGCATCTTGGGGACAGCAGTCTCTGGAGGGCACACCCATTACAGGAGGTGGCTATGGGGACAGCAGTCTCTGGAGGGCACACCCATTACAGGCGGTGGCTATGGAACGTGACTATTTTAATTGAATTGGACAGTCCGAATAACTGAATAATTAAGTTAAACTGACTTTTGGCTTTTATTTTTCTAGTGACTTGACTAGTATTTAATCTATCATTTGGGTTAATATATTATAAAACCAAGGAAGCAGGTTTAAGACATCTTCCACTGTGGTCAGGTTTGTTATAATGGATGGACGAAAGCAATCATTTACATCTGTGATTTCCTGGGAAACATTGGCCAGTCTTGACAAGCCCTTACTAGTTAAGCTGATTCTCTCATCACCTGATATTCTGATAGCACCCCTGGCCAGGTTCCTGGGGGCACCAGCTTGCAAAGTAGGGTGATCTTGCAAGAGACAAGTGTTTTCAATCTGCCGAGGCAGGCGGATGGAGTTTGTGGACCAGTTTCTGACATCCCAAGTAATTATGATGCTTAAAGTATTTTAAATGATTCCAGGTCTATAAAAAAAGTGATGATGTTTATGTGTATACCCTATATTTTTATTACAAAAATATCGAAATAATCCATGAGTTATTCCACTCTGCACCAACTATAAAAAAATACTATCAAAGTTTGACCGGCACTTTTAATGCAACCAAAAAGCACCATGACCAAGGACACTGAGAACAGAAAGCAGGGAACGTTTACTCGCTGTACGGAGGTATTTAGAACCCAGAAGCTTGTTGTAAGAGTGTGACTTTACAGATGATTCAAATACAAATCTTAGCTGGATATAGCGTTAAGCCCTGTATCAGTTCAGAAGGGTTCTCTCATAGCATATTCATTGCATTTGTCTGCTCATACTTACTAAAAAGTGTTCCAAAGCCTCTAAAAGACACATCACTTTGACCTTGGAGGGGGAGGATAAAGTCTGTACACAGTGGAGAACTTGATTATTCATTCTCTTGTCTGTTTTTTGGGGGGCTCACACCACTCACTCTCAGCCGTTTGGGGCTTGCACTTCAGTCTTGTGGTTGGAGATGTTTGGCACTAGGAAGGAGCAGCCTGGTGTCTCTTGAAATTGCTCCTGGGATCACACAGAGCCACCTGCTCTATGACCAAAAACAGATCTGGCTCCAGCCCATTCCTCTTCTATCCCTCGGCCCTCACGTTCCAATGGGAGCTGCACATGTTAGGGAATCAGACGCTCATTTTGCTTCCCCCCCATTTCTTCTTCATGTACTTATACATTTTTGCGATTCAACACTGAACCATGGGTATCATTTAATTTACATCAAGGAATTATCTCACTCCTTGGTCTTGTCGAAAGCCATACCTGTGCTGCATAGGATTTCTGTCAAAAAGGATGTTCTCAACAGAAAATGTAAAATAAATCCTGAAATGTGTAGAAAATGAACCATTCCATCAGTGCTAATTACGTGTGTAAACACACTTGCGTTTGCCGTCCATTAGATAGGCTTTTCACACATGTATATGTTTCCAAATAAGAAAATGGGTTATGAATTCTTTTCTAAGCAGTTCTATTTTTTTCCTGGAGTCTTGAGGGATATATTTTCTCTCTGTTTTTATATTTCTGGGGGAATCAGAGCTTTGCATCAGGAAAAATCACCTAAGCTATTTTGACAGAGGACTGGTGTTTCCATGTGCACGTGAGTGTGTGTGTGTGTTATGTACGTATGACTGAATCTATTTTTATGCAAAGATAAGTTAACTCCATCAAAACATCTATGGATCAGAGGCAAAATTTTCCATAATAACAGTACTGTCTAGTGGGAGCTCTCCACGACCGTGCAGGAGGAGTTTGGTAGCCACGGAGAGTCATGCTCAGCTGGCGTCATTCATTTTGGTGGAGTGACTCCCGGGCACTGCTGGTTTGGAGGGAGACCAGCAGAGGATCCAACGACAATCGTGACGATGGTCAGATGAGAAGGTCACCACTGCTTGTTGCCCTCCTCTAGAATGAAGTGTCATTATTGCCACAGCCCTGCTCTCACCCTTCCTCTGGATGTTGTAGCTCCTGCAAGTGTTTTTGTTTTTTATAGTGGTTTTATAAAGTGGTTTCATACTCCAACCGCTCCTGGATGAGGGTGTCATCTTTGTACTGCAGCCTTGGAGGAGACGGAGAACATTCAAAGGCTAAAATAGCCTTTCGCAGGCTTCGGTCCAAAACATGTCTCTCCCATGCTGGGTACCTATTCCTGAACAGGTCAATTTTAATGACTGATTCTTCAATCCGTGGTGGACGAGATGATGGAGTGGATGGGGCAGTGGGTCTCACCTGAAAGACAGGTACACACCCATCTCGCTCGGAGAATTTTTGATCACGGTCACTGACAACACTGCGGTTGTTGGAGATGGATCGTAAGGTGCTTGTGGCCACTTCTGGAGGCAGAGAGAAGGCAGCAACCGGGTCCTCACAAGCACAACTTGGTGACTGCCCAAATCTGGGTCCATTGGGGTGAAAGAAGGCATAATACATCAGCATAAAAACAACACCAGTTAGGAAGCTGCTGAACACCACGCACAGAGCTGGGATGGCAAACGCATCTGCAATCTGGGGAGCCTTGTAGAGGTACCAGAGGGCACTCAGGGCCGTGTTTTCCAGAAGGATCACAAAGTAGTAAATGAACAGCCTGCAGCGTGTCCTGCCTTCCTTAATGTTGAACCAGCTGAAGATGTAGATAATCCCCACCACCATGTCGAACACAATCTCTTCCCATTTGGTGATGCAGAACTCTGTCTCACAATGCACGATCCAGAACGTCATGACGCACCAGTGCAGGACGATGAAGATTCCAAAGTACAGCTGGAAAACGGAGGCAAAGAGGGCGAAGGTGATGACCCTGGCGGCGATGGTGAAGAAGTGCCAGCAGAACTGGATGATGACCGCCATGTAGCTGATGGGCTTCTTGTCGTCTCTTGAGTCCCGAAGGGCCTTCTGGTAAGAGGCCAAGGCCCAGGCCAAGGACACGAGGGAGGCTGCTGCTGTGAAACCTACAAACAGGGAGACAGGAAGACAGTCTGTCAACGGTGAGATGTGTGATGCTCCCTAGAAGTCAAGTCACACGGAACTGGGGGTTTGGGACAGGCTGGCTTGGACCCCAGTGAAGGCTCTTAATTCCTCTGAGTTTTAACGCACACGGGGATTCCAGTCTGTGTTCTCTCCAAGGTCCCAACCATACGGAGAAGGAATGAAAGTGATGGGAATATGACTCGATATCAGTGGGGTGGGATTTAACTTTCCATGTATTTGGTATAAATACACCAAGGAGCTGGTTTTGTGTAGTGGGAAAATGACTGTGGACTGGAGGCTGGCAGGTTTGGGCGGCTGCTTCAACTTTGCCACCTATTACTAGCATGACATTGTACAATCATTTTAAACAGGGATCCTCATTAATTAATCAAGTGGTCACCAAGGCTCTCTGTCAGCTTTAAGATTCTGACTGAAAGGAATACACAATCACAGGAAGTTGAGGGGACTAGCTAGCTTACCTTTTTAATTCTAAGCAAGAACTAGTGTAGTTCATTCACACAAGAGAGTTTACACTTCCTTAAAAACAAGCAAGGGTGTCCATACAGCATCATTGGTGATGTTTCTGGTGACACCGCAGGTGCAGTTTGTGCTAACGTGATCTTATTCTCTTTCTACAGCTTTTGTCTATTCCTTATTGCCTTTCCCTTATAAGAAGAAATGCCCACTAATTGTCAGCTGTCTTTCAGCTTTTCATAAAGATAGTAAAACTTTTTCAATCACTTTTCTTATTTTATCATTATTTTAGCTCTAAATGGTTAGTGTTCCCTCTGATGTAAATTTCCAAATTCTAAATGCAATTATCATTGCTGTGCTCTACTCTCACTCAGTCTCCTGCATCTCAGAGTTCACTGTTATGGCCCAGACGTGGACAGGCTCACCTAAAGCCCTGGTCTCCTTTGATCTCCGTCGCTGAAACATTACATCAGTCTGCCTTGCAGCAGGTTAAAGTAGAGCTGTACCAAGACTCAACAACAAAAGAATGGTCTTGTATATTTAAAGTTCACCTGTCTTTTTTCTTAAAATATATTATTAATTATAACCAAGCCCTTTGGGAATAACAGAAGGCAAATTGATTGCCAAGAGCTTATGATGCAATTGGTACTTTTTATGAAAAAATATTTTGTAGAGAAAAGCTGTTGACTTATGTTTTTGTATGTCCTCCTTGAGTAAGGTAAACTCCAAAGAACAATTATTCATAAAGACACTATTTTCCAATAGCTGCTTCTTACACTTCCTCCCAGTAAAGCCAGCAGAACAACCAGACATGTCACAACGGGACCTTCTAGATTTTTTCTTTTCTTTTTTTCTGATTAGCACAAAAATTCTTTGTTATTGTAAATCACAGGCAGCTAGGGTACTATTTTTGATAATGCAGGTCAGTTAGAGACCAGCACACAAAGAAGCTTGTGATAATTTAATTTCTATGCAATGAAAAACACCAACACCAATTATAAAGCAAATTCAGGAGAGAAAAGTGATGGAGGGAGGAAAAGTTAAAAAAAAAAAAAAAAGGAAGAAAGATAGTGAATTAATGGGAAACAAGGGTGACGGGATAAGGGGTATGTGAACTACGCATTCACTATAGGTTTGGGATTCAAGAAGAAAAAGTTGTGTCATTTAAATTTGAACACCTTTGTCGGGCATAGTAGCTGGTCATACCTCGCTCCTTATCTGTACCATTTGCAAATTCGAATAAACAGCGCTCTGTCTGCTGTTAAACCCGAATCCCCTCCCGGCATCTGCGCGGGAAGGTCCCTCCCTGTGGCGCGCGGGCCCCACCAGCACAGCGGCGTTCACAGCGCCGCCTGCAGGGAGACGGACTCAGTGTAGCCCGGCGTGTGAGAACCCGAGAGGGACATCTGGAGGCTTCTACCGGTTTGCACGGGAAGATATTTAAACCTGCTTTCCAAAGCAGTGAAAGGATAGCAAGAGACTTTAAGTACACAGCATCATGAAATTATTACCTGTTGTCAGAATAGAAAAATTAGCCTCTTTCAAATTTCCTTGTAATCTTTATCACTTTTATTGCATGCGTTAAAAGAGCAATTCTGCCTATGTTATTGACACTCCAGAAACATGTCAAGGTGATATTCTGGTGGTAGAAGAATGAAGACTTTCTGTCATCTTTGTTTTTTATATATGTCACAATTAAAAACAAAATCTAAACCGAAGGGAAATTTCGTGTCTGTTCTTGCCACCCTGTTTTTGAATTCTCTGCTTTGGCAACAATTAATTAGAATTTCTCTTCTCTATTTCATGATGATTTACTTTTTGTTTTGTTTAGTTATTAATTTTTAGAAGACAAGTAAATGTCTGAACAGAAAATAGGCGGGCATTTCAGAGTTAAGTCCCTCGGGTCTCCTCATTATAAATTTGCACCTGCCAGAGAATGCTTAGCTCTCGGTCTGTCCAGTACCTTGCCCCTCCCTCTATCCCACCTTTCTTTCCAAGAACTCCTTCCCTGGCTCTTACAAACATGGAAGGAGCCTCCAATATCCCAAGAACTGCCATTTGCTTCATTTCTTTCAGACTTGTCTCCTGTTTCCTCCTTCTGTTCTTTCTTTCTCAGTTCTCCACTGTCATCTGCTAGTCCTTGAGCTGTGGCATTGCTTGGATGCATCCTTGGTCCTCTTCCCCTTCAAGCCCCTCTCTGACCACATCTCAAGCCAACTCCTGCAGCCCAGCAGGCAGCAAGCACCCATCCTGACCCCGAGGCTTACCGAGACCTCCAACCATGTGTCTGACCTTTTATCTGAAAACACCCAGATCCACTCAGATACCTGGAAGCAATTTGCTGTAGGTGACCGTGTTTGCTTTCTTGTGGAAAGAGCCAAATTCTTCTCTTTATCCCCCCTATTGTTGGCGTAATGCCCTTCTCACAATGAGAGGGAACGTGAATTTCAACACAAGCTGGCACAGTTCTAAGAAAAGTGTTTTATGTGTAGCTTGACAAAATACCACATTGCAAAGCCAACCCAGGCCATGTGCCCATGATGTGTGCCGTTCTCCTGCAGCCCTTCTGCCACTGAGTCGAGTCCAGCTGACCCCAGCGCACGGCCTTCTTACTGCGCTGTCGCCTGAGCCCGCCACCTGGCTTTGAATGCAACAGCTCAGTGACCACAAAGTTCCTGGCAGTTTATTCCACCCTTTTGAGCCGATTATCTTTGTATTTACATAGATGTAGGTATTCCTTTTCTTTGGATAAGGGTTTCTAAGGGATGTAACACCCTTGGAAATATTATAGTCAAAGATTTTGATTTGCAACTCTAGACGAGGAGCAGTGTTCATCCCTCTCCTCAGATCTGAGATTTGAGTGATTGTAGGTGGCTCAGGAAGCCAGAGGCTAGTTTCTCATGGGACATCTAAGATACTCGCCCATTTTGAATAAAGATTTTTTAAAATAAGGGTTATGGATCTAATACTTGCTAGTTAGCTAATTAGCATTTCAAAAGGAACTGACAGAAATCAGTATCACGTAGTCCATGCAAACAGCAAAGTCTGGGGTTTCTTCCCGCTTTCCATTCTGTGTCTTGTGGGTGTCCCTCCCCTCACCACCTCTCTCTTCCCATCCCTTCCTTCCCTCCCTCCTTCTCTCCCTTCACTGCATCTCTCTTCCTGTCCTTCCCTCCCTCCCTCCTTCCCTCCCTTCACCGCCTCTCTCTTCCCGTCCTTCCCTCCCTCCCTCCCTCCCTCCCTTCACAGCATCTCTCTTCTCGTCCTTTCCTCCTTCCTTCCCTCCCTTCCCTCATCTTCTGCTTTCACCCTGCTCTACCTTTCTTTCTTATATTTCCTGCTCCCATTGTACATAATATGGAGCACCTAAAATAATTGATTTAAAAAAGTTGTTATTAATGAAATAATGTTTGGTGTTGCCAAATATAACCTCACATCTGTTCTTAAAATACAAATGAATCTCAAAACAAGAAAGGAATCTACTTCATTTAAATATCAGGGGTCAGTGCTAATGATTCTTATTTTTTATTTTTTATTTTTGAGACGGAGTCTCAGTCAATCTCTTGTCTGGGGTAGAGTGCCATGGTGTCATAGCTCGCAGCAACTTCAAACTCCTGGGTTTAGGTGATCCTCTTGCCTCAGTCTCTGAAGGAGCTGGAACTATAGGTGCCTGCCACAATGCCTGGCTAGTTTTTCTGTTTTTAGTGGAGATGGTGTCTCACTCTTGCTGAGGCTGGTTTTGAACTCCTGAGTTTAGGAGATTTTCCTGCCTTGGCCTCCCGGAGTGCTAGGATTACAGGCCTGAGCCACTGCACCTGGCGGGCTCTAGCTATTCTTTTCTGCACCCCTGCTCTGAATCCTGCAGCTTTTCTAAATATGGATTTGGTTTCAATACTGCCATTCCCATTATAAGAGATCAACATCACTAACTTTGGCTTTTCATCGTGAGTAACTGACTTTCCTGTAATATTTCTTCAATTTGTGTCTAAGTGAAGTTTTACTGAGAAAGTGTAGAGAATTCTTTGCCTTAGGACTATGGAACATGACAGGTTAGAATATGGTCGATGGGAATATTCATGAGGGTAGGGGACAAAAGTGTTATCATATCAATTTAAATATTATTTCCTCTTGGAAATAATAGATGAGGGGTTAGTAAGTGATATTAGACCCTTGAAAATATTGTGATGCAAGGATCTCTTTGATTTTGAAACTTTTAGGTTAGGAAGGGGCTATCTCTGGCTCCCAAGTGTAAAGTAATTCTCTCCATGGACAGGTTTCCAAACCAAGTAGCTTTTCCTCTTCCTTCAGAGTTCTGACCTTAAAGTATGTTTTATTTTGTTGCTTGTTTAATTATTATATTTCTCAATAGAGGGGAACTTTAGGCAGGGATAAGCACCTATTTATCTTTCTGTCCCCTCAGCCTTGCACAGAGCCCAACATATGTTAAGAATTGGCCCTTACAAAAGAAGAAAGCAACAAAGGAAGAAAGAATATTCTTGTGTAGAACTGGAGCCAGAGAGGAACTGAACGTTCAAAGGTTTGCACAATTCCTCATTGCTCCCCTGTTCTGTCTCTTTGCAATTTCAGTTTGAGCTGCAAATGCCAAACACTGTGAAATAAAATCTGTACTCCTGTCGTGCTGCTTGTGGTCTGAGTGTAAACAAGAAGTCATGGAAATCCCCAGAGAATGCTTTATAAGATTTATAGCCTAATTCCCTAGATGTAAGAGGTTCGGGGAATTGAACCAAGTGCTCTAATTCTTTGATTCTTCAACAAAGGGAATGAACCTGTCTTTTCTGTCTCTCTGGGGAGGGCATAACCTTCCCTGCCACTGGCAAGTTGCAGGTTGCAGGCTCGGGGAAACATCTGGTGGCTGGCTTGTGCTCAGAACCAAACTGCAAGTAGTGAGAAAGGGTCGCATGTCTCTGTAAACTTAAAAATGGGCTGTCATGAAAAATTTCAAGCACACCCCAAAGCAGAGAGAATAAAAACAACAAATACATCTTTATGCAGAATCAGCTCAGAGGCTCTCCCTGAGTTCTCCTTTCCCTTCCCCAACAGAGCCAGAGAAGCTGGCTGAGTGCTAACTCAGGGCGGGTCCCCGGTAAGCATCAGGGCTGATGGGGGGCTCTGTCAGGAACCTCCTTCCCGGCCTCTCCTTCCTCATCTTGCACCTGCCTTTCTATGCTCCAGTCACACTGCCGTCTATTTCTCAAATGCTTCGTGAGTCCACCTTCTTTCCCAGAGACAGGAAAGGCAGTGCCCTGCCTTGAAAGGCTTCTCTCTCCAGTGAATTCCTGCTTATCTTTTAATTGAAACATCGTTCATTTCCTTAGGGAAGCCTGTCGACCTGCACCCCGCATTCGCTCTTCCTAGGACAGCTCAGCCTGTCTGCTGTAGTTCCGTGTCTGTGCAGGGGCAGGCTGTGCCCTGGGAGGGCAGGACCTGCATCTTCCCGCCGCTGCCCCCCACCCTGGCCACTGGGCACGTCTACACTGTCCTCATCTTGTTTCTGCACCTTCCCACCGTCTTCACTGCAGATGTTGTGACTTTCCTTCTCTCCCTGTTTCTTCACCCTTTTTTGTGGATTGTAACCTCTTTGGAGGAAATTGAAAGTATCTTCTCACAACTAGTCTGGGAATGGTTGATTTACAACACAACCCTCCTTGGCTACAGAGGGAAGATTATCACATGGCCATTGATAACACATGTCTCTTCTCCTCACACAACACACCGTCAAGTTTTTTCCCCCAAAGGCATTGTCCCTAAATAAACTAACAAACGAAAACACTGGATTTTAGACAGTGGTATGATATTAGTTTTTTATAGTCAAGAAATTTTGCCATTTCCTTAGTGCATGTGAGGCTCATTAAAAAGAAAAAAGCACCGATGGCCCCTGCTTTGTGGCCCCACAGTGATGTGCTGAGGGTCTACTTGTCTGGTTTAAATCTCACACTGACACTTGAGGCAAGTACTATGTTTTGCAAACAAGGAAATGGAGAAATAAAGGGAGGGCAAATAACTTGCCCAGGCTCATGTGATTAGCAAGGAGGACAGGAATTGGAATCCCCAGGTTCTTCTGAAACTCTGCCCACCAGCACAGCAGACTGGGATTTAACTGTCACTGACATCGGCTGAGGGGATGAAGACAGGCACCGTTAGTGTGCAGATCTCCCCCAGGTGGCCTCACGAGGTGCCACTGTGGCCAGCGGGACATGCCCCTAGAGGACTTTCAGTAGCACCATCTCTCTGGGCTTCTGCCCCTAACGGGCTCCTATTACTTGCTCCTGCAGACCCCGCAGCTATACACATACCCAGGGCAAGGGATCCTGGGTTGGGAACTCTTTTCACAAAATAGTTCAGAAGAACTGGTGCCTGAAGGGAAAACCACACCTTCTCCTCCTCCTTCTGATCTAAGAGTGCTTCCCCAGTTTCCTGGATTTTCATCTAATAAAAAAATGCCTAATCTGAGCTGAGCCACAGAACCTAAGAGTAACAGACCCCAAAATTCAGAGCCAGAATGGCCGCCCATTTCTACAGCATCTTTGGAGTTCATCTTTTAGTTATGAGTATAAAAGCAGTAGATCCACTTGGCTGGAATCATAAGTAATTAATCTGGCTGAAAGAAGGTAATAAGTGAAGAAAACATGAAGCCCTCTATGCTCGAATCTTCACTGAGCGGGGTGAAGGCCAGGAGAGTAGCGCAAACTCCACTGGGTCCAAGATTTGCTCAGTCTTCTTGCACTGAAGCCACGTTATCTCTGTTTTAAACCTTGTAATAGTTCTCATTAAAAATATTTAAATGCTTTAATATGCTTAGTTTTGGTAGGGATATACATCCTTTCAGCAATCCACTCTAAGGAGTCCTGCTTCTTTGTAAGGCAAATTGTGAGGCTGCTAAGGGGGTGATAAGGGAAGCACTGAATTGAAATTTTAAAAATGTTTAGACAGAAAAATAGTTGAAGGGACTTGTTGGAAGAAGTGTCTCTCCTCCTTAACAAATGTGGAAAGTTATTTCCTTCTGAATACAAGGTCTGACAATTAAGTTTGTGAGCCTGCCACTGTGCCCTTCATTGGCAGCATTATACCAAACACTTGGTAAGGATTCATAACCTTGGCATATCAGTGTCTCATAGCTGTGCTCATGTTGACATGTGGTGGCGTCTTGCTGAGTGGCCTTCATTATTGTTATTGTCTGTTTTTGTGTCCGAGCTTGGATTAGAGTAACAAACAAACAAACATTAGTAAATTTCTTGTTAAATTTGGCAAGAAGGGAAGTGAAATGAGGGACATGTTAGTCCAAGTTTGTGAGAATAATACCTTGAAGAAAATGGCAGTAGATAAATGGATGAAACATTTTTCTGAGGGGAGAGAAAGTGTCACTAATGGAGAGAGGTTAGGGAGGCCATTATCAAGTAGAACTGAAGAAATACTGCAAAAATTTGTCAAATTGTGCATCAGAATCGTCAGCTGACCGTGAGAAGCATAGCAGACCAAGTAACCATTGATAAACAAATAGGAAAATCTTAACTGTAAATCTTGGCATGAGGAAGTTACATGTAAAAATGGTCCTGAAGGAGCTCACTGATGAACAACTGTCTGTGAGAAGTTTTTAGCCAGCAAACAAACAACTGTGTTGGAACACTCCCTCCCACTTTACCCAGTCTGGCACCCTGATGACTTTTTTCTTTAACTAAAGATAAGAGAAATATCGAAAGCAAGACACTTTGAAAACATTCAGGACATCAAGGGTAATATGATGACAGCCTCTGCTGGTCATTTCAGAAAAAGAGTTCCAGAATTGCTTCAAGGGTAGACCAGGCCCTGGGGTCAGTGCAAAGCTTCCCCAGGGAGCACTGTGAAGGCACCTGTGGTGATATCCAGCAGTGAGGCAGGCAGCAGTTTTTCTAGGATGAATTTGCAAACTTAATTGTTAAATCTTAGGTAATCTCACATAGCTACATCTCATTACAAAAACTAGCTTTTTATTAAATTTTCTAAGAAGACAAACATTTTCCATGGGGGATTTGAAACTAAAAAAAATCCTGTGATTCTGCATATAGAAGATAAAAGTCCTATTTTTGGTATACTACTGTATACTGCATGGTTAAATTTACAATGAAAATAAAATGATGATAAAATATTATTAGTTGACAGGCATAACCTGAGATGCTCAACAGAATTAATTTTTCCATTAGAGTAAGTTTATTTTCCACTCTATTTTTTAAAACTGCTCCATATTTTTTCTTGCAATTTTTCTACTTTAGGTGCCAGGAGGTGAAATGGGGTTAAACACAGAGAAATAAAGATGGAAACAGGAAGGAAACCTGCGTCCTTCTCTTTCCTGCTGAAGGGAAGTGTCTGGAAAACAGCAGGATTAAAATAACCACAATTAAAGATCTGAGCATGTGGCAGACATGGCTGCGGGGCTGACTTTTCCATGTTTGGCGTCTTGTTTCTCCCAGCCTCACTCCTTCAATGTAAGTATTTGGCCCATTTTACAGATGAGGAGAGCGAGGCTTTGAGAGGTGAAATAATCTTACTCAGGAGCAGCAGATTCTCTGTACAGGGTCAGATAAATATTCTGGGCTTTTCCGGCCTTCTTGGTCTCTGTCACCACCACTCCACTTGGTTGTTGCAGTGGGATAGCAGCCACAGGTGGTTCTTGAATGGATGAAAAAGAGGCAATGGGCTGACTTGGCCGTGGACCTCACTCCTCAGCACATTTGTGACGTGTAGCAGAATCAGGGTTGGCATCCACATTTCTCTGACTTCAAAATTCTTACCCTTTTCACTACATGCCCTGAAACACTCTGGGCCAGTTGTGAAAACTGGTAATTCGGGTAGGCTTTTTAGGTGATTGTAGTATGGGCTTAGTAGGGGCTGTCTGGATTAAAGCCAGGGGCATTATGGCCAGCCAGCTAGCCAACCAAGCAACCAAACAAAACTACAGGAAATCTCTTGGTATGAGCAGATCCTGTACACAGGATGGAGTCTGGGCATGAATGAACCTCTGGGAAATGTCCTCTTTACAGCTAAAGGTATCTAACAGGGAGCACACGCCCCACAGCCTGATCAACTTCTCCACAGTTTTCTGGAAAGCAGGTAGGCATTTGCAAGGTGAAGGGGCGAGATAGTGCACAGGTCCAGGCTGCCTGCTGCTGCCCCATTCTGCCCTACTGTGGAAGAGCCAGCTCCCCCAGACAGCCTGACACCAACCCTGCCTACCGACGTGTCTGAGACAGAATTGTTAGTTGTTCCTCCCTCCCCTGTGTCCCCAAGGCCCCTCATTGTCTGCCATGCATGGGAATTTGATGGCCCACATGCTGCAAATCATCCGTGAGCGTCAATAACATTGATAGTTACTGGCTCATTTAGGGGAACGGGTGACGGAGCACATCCCTGGGAGAGCGAGTGGGTCCCAGGGGTCTAGAATCACCTCCGTCTCGCCACCCGTGTTCAGAGCTATTCATGCTTCAAGGACTTGGAAGGCGCCCAGGGAATGGGGAAAGATGACACCAACCCTGCGTTGCAAATGGGCCCAGGGTAAATAATACGAGGGAGAGTGAAGCACGCGTGGGGCGCAGGTGGAGGGTGGGCGGCACAGCAGGTGCAGTGTGGCGTGCGGTGCCTGTGACGGTACGAGGTGGAATCAATATATGTGTTTATGGACATTAAAACCAAAACTCTTCTCTGGCGGGAGAGCTGGGAGTCTGCTGAAATGGAATTCTGCCTGCCGGACAGGCAGATGGAAAGAACCCGCGCGGCGGGAGAGTTTCTTAGGGCAAGACCCGAGAGGGCACATCACAGCGCTGGCACAGACCCTCCTCCTCCCGCTTTCTCCCTCAGTTCCTTCCTCTTTCAAATGTTTGTTGGGCATCTACTAGACACAGTTTCCCAGAGGACTTGAACAGTCAGCACGGGAGGCGACAGGCAGCTCAGGGAGCAGAAAGCTAGCGCGGAGAAGGGAGAAAATGCCTGTGGGTGGAGGCTGGTCCGGGTAGGGAAGGTGGCTGAGGAGGGAGATGCACTGGCCCGAACGCGCAGGTGTGGCCGAGGCCGAGTAGCGCCCACTGGGGGAGGCAGGTGGCCAAGGTCATGACATGCAGGTCCGGGGACCCAGCCTCATTCTGGGGCACTTGTGGTAGCCACCTAGCAAGGTGGGATCACCAAAGGGGCCTGAGAGAGAGAAACGCACAGGCCTGGGAGGGAGGCTCTGCAGTCCTCCTGGGAAGGGGCTCCAGCGTGCAGAATTCACTCTTGTTAGCTGCGTGCCTCTGAGCGTGCACTTGATCTTACCCATTCTTCAGGGGTCTGAGTGAGAATCAGCGATCCAGCGTGTCCATTAGCACACTTTGTGAACAGAAAACCTTCTCCATAAACATAACTGGCCATTCTGAATCCTAGCTCTGTTCTTTGGTTTCCGCCTTCACCGCAGGTGCTCGCTTGTGCCATGGGGGTGGAAGGGATTTTACTGGAGGACATTGTTAACCTGACCAAACCGAATGAGAGGTGCAGTCTACAGGGTAAGGATTCTCCCCCTCCCCCCTTTAGAGATGTAGAAGAAATGCTTTTTGCAGGATATTTTTAAAAATCATCTTAAAGTGGGAGGAAAGTACTTATTATTTACTTTTACCTAGAATATATACTTGATTTTACTTAGATTAAAGGACTTTACAAGAGGCCAGTTAATTGGGGAAAAGGAGGCATGAGGTAGAAATTGTTCCAGGTAGGGCCAGGTGCAGGGGCTCAAAACTGTAATCCTAGCACTCTGAGAGGCTGAGGTGGGTGGATTTCCTGAGCTCACCAGGTGGAGACCAGCTTGATCAAGGGTGAGACTCAGTCTCTAAAAATAATAGCCAGGTGTTGTGGTGGCTTTTGTAGTCCCAGCTACTTGGGAGGCTGAGGCGAGAGGATCACTTGAGTCCAGGAGTTTGGGGTTGCTCTGAGTAATGAAGCCGTGGCACTCTACCAAGGGTGACAGAGTGAGACCCTAACCCAAAACAAACAACCACAAATTGTTCCGGGTTTGCAAAGAACTATGATGATATAGGAGTGGGTTTGGTGGACCTGTTTTGGGAAAGCTTGGGTGATAGGACAGTGTTGAGATTTTCCTGTGTACTAGAGAGGGGTGTGTGCTATAGGGTCTTGTGTGTGGGTCCCTCCCACAGCCAGGGAGGAGGCTGGAGAGAAGCCAAGGGGCGTGGGAAGGGACTGGTGGCCCCAAACTGCTCTGAGGGCCTTTGGAACAGCAAGGAACTCTTCCTTTACTTTTGATTGTCACTTTCTCTTGGCTACCTTCCTCAAATAATTTCTGGCAGAAGTGGAAGCCCTTTAAAAATACCCTGCCTTGTACACACTGCAGCGTCCTCTAAGGATCTGGGATGTAGAATCATTTCCTAGGGGCTTGGGGGACTCACGGGGAGCAGGAAGAGTGGCCTTTTCCTACATGTGTGTTGGGGGGGATGCTGAAACCCTCGCTTCTGCCTTACTTTCCAGTGTCCTGCCCTTTAGGTTGCCTCTTCGTCACTCTGTCAATAAAAACAATGTGGCTTGCTGCTGGAACCATTTAATAAGAGTGATAAATTGTGCTTTCAGGCCCAGCAATACCTTTCTAGGTGGTTCACAAAAAATGACTAAGTACTCTGAGGACCTGGGTTGGATTGGCTGAGAGGAAGCCCACCCTCCAGGACTCCAGGGGCTCAGAAACTGCAAACACACAACCTTCTCGGTGTCAGGATCTTGCCTCAGGGTGTGGGGACCTGTGTTGTCTCCTGCAGCTCTTTGGGGAGGGGAATCACTGGGTTCATTCCTTCTATGCTCTGTCTGCAGAGAGACGCACAGTGCTTATGTTCAGAAGATGGGCTACAACAGCATCTAATCGCTGATGATGGAGACAGCTGGCAAGAGGACAGCAACTCCCTACTCTTTCTGTGGGAACAGCAGCGTGATTGGAGCTGACACAGTTCAGGATTCAGGACCAGAAGGGGATGGGAGGGGCTGCATGGGGCCTGGGGGGCTCTGGGTTGGTAGACGCCTTCCCATTCCCACCTACCTCCCTAAGTTTAGGACCCCACCAGGAAGAGCCTCCTACCTGGCCTCCTGGGCCCACCTCCCCACTCCCATGGCGTTCACATTGTGGTTAAAGTGAACTGTCTACCCTGGAAATCTGATCAAATCTTTCTCCAGCTGAAAATCCTTCAGGGACTCCTATTGATGACCCCACTAAATAAATGACACATTAAGGCCTTCTAGAATCAGGGCTTCCCTTTCTCTCCCACTTCCTGTCTAGAGCGTGTCAGAGATCTTCTGGAGTTATTGTATCAGACAACAGGTGTGGTCGATATTACGCAGCACCTAACAGCATCCCAAACCCTTGGGTACATGGCCCCAGGGTAGCAGAGGAGTCAGCCTTGCAGCCACAGCCTTCACATTGTTCTAGAAAGGAAGGGAACCAATGGGAGGCTCATCTAAGCTGTACCCGTGACTGGAAGCCACATGCCCCTCCCCAACAGCACAGCGGGATCTGAGCATGGGAATTGACTGAGGTCTTTAGTGGATCCTAGTAGTGCGGGGACTCCATAGACTCTGGGCCATTTAACTGACTTATACCACATGGCTTGGTATATGGTCCCCAGTCCTGCACAGCAGCCCACCACCTGCTTGGCCTCAAGTCCACCCTCTGGGTTCCAACTTTCTGCTGCTTGCTGAGCCCTGACCTTACCCCCCAGGACAGATCAGCCCTGCTACTGGCTTTGCAGCCCTACTCAGAAGTCCTGCTTTGGGCTCCTTTCTAGTTTCAGCTCTGAGGCTCACATGCCATAGTCCAAGACTCTGCCTCTTTGTCCCCAGAGCTTCTACCAGGCACAGGACACTGCCCCTGAGATTCCAGTGCTGCATCTGGGCCTCAAGAGCCTGCCCTGATCCTTCACTATTGCCACAGGGCAGCAGAGGTGCAACCCCATGCTGGGACCTCCCCAGCCTGGAGCCACCAGTACAGGTGGCCTTTGAATTACAAACATCTGAGTTTTGTACAACTTGTCCTTACAAACTGAGGCTATTATAGGTAATAGGTAAATATATATGTTCCAATTTATATACAAATTCAACTTATAGAACCTATCTCATTCATAACCTGGAAACTGCCTATACACTGGGACCCCAGCCTAGATAGCTTCACCCAGCTGCCACTGTCACTTCTGTGAGGTGGCCCAAGGCAGAGCGATCCCCACAACACCAGCCTCAGTGAAAAAAGTCTTGCCCAGATCCCAACTGCAACATCCTACAACTATCTGGTGAACACACAGCTCAAACATTATCCAGCAAAGGCTTGAACAGAGGAAATTCCAGGAAAACACATCAAATCAACTACATTACAGACTTCTAGTGTGCATGGCCCTTCCCTGCTGTGTCAATGGTCAGAGTAGGAAAAAAGGGCACCATCAGGGGTATTTCCTTCTAATTAAGCTGGAGAGTTCCAGCAAAGAACGGGTCCCCTACAAACCTATTAGCCCCGAGTCAAGAAAAAAGGTTTCAGGTGAAGAAACAAAACCTGCAAAAAACCCTGACAACATGAAAAATCAAAACAGAGCAACACCTTCCAGGGATCACAATGGAACCACAGTAGCAAACCCAAACTATAAGGAAATTGTAGAAGTGACAGAAATGGAATTTGGGCTATGAATGGCAAATAAGATGCACAGAATTAAAGAGAGAGTTGATAGCCAACAACAACAACAACAACAAAAAGCCAAAAAAATTTCAGGAAAAATGAAGAAGTCACTAAAGAGCTAGACAGCATAAGGATATAAGGGATGTAGAAGAGTCATTTAGGGAACTTCAAAACACAGCAGAAAGCATCAGCAACAGACTAAACCAAGGAGAAGGAAAGCGTCTCAGAGCTTGAAAACAAGGCTCTCGAGCTGACGCTAGCAGAGAAGAGAATAAAAATGGTGGAACAATCACTTAGAGAGATATGAAGTTGTGTGAAGTGAAATTAACCCATGAATTATAGGTGTTTTTTTGGGAGAAGAAGACAGAGCTAAAAACATGGAAACTGTTTGAGAGAATTATTGGGGAAAACTTGTCCAGTATCATCAAAGAAACAGACAACCAGATACAAGATGGTTGTTAAACTTTTGGAAGATGAATAGCAAATAGGACATCTCCAAGACACATAGTCATCAAGCTGGCCAAAGTCAAAATCAAAGACAAAACTACAAGCAGTTCCCTGTATGCCACAACTGACCTACAGAGGAAAGCCCATCAGTCTAACAGAAGACTGCTCACTGGGAACCCTACAGTCTTCTTAAACAGAACAACTGTCAGATGAGAATTCTGTATCCTGAAAATACAAGTTTCACAATTGATGGAGAAATTAAGTCTTTTCCAGACAAATAAACTGAGGAACTTGTTATGATCAGACCTAACCTGCAGGAAATACTCAGAACTGCATTATACTATGTACACAAATTAGCACAGTAGATACCACCCAGGTAAACCCACTGAAAAAAGCAAAAGCTCATAACTCTTACAAAACAACAGGACGAGAAGGTACAGAGCAATAAGGTTCTGGCCAACACAGTGAACAGAACAACTGTGCATGTGTCAATTCCACTTCTTAACATTAATGGTTAAGACATAGGCTGGCTGAATGGATAAAAACACAACCTAACTATCTACCAACTGCGTAAGACACATCTAAACCCCAAGGACACACATGAACTCAATGTACAAGGCTGGAAAAAACATTCCACACAAATGGAAACCCTAAAAGAGCAGGAATAGCCCTTCTTATATCAGATAAAATTGACTTTAAGGCAACAGTGTTAAAGAAAGACAGAGATGGTCCTTGTATAATGGCAAAGGAAGCAATTCAACAAAAGACGTCTGAATATGTATGCTTAGGAGCGCCCAGACACATAAAACAAATTCTACTAGAGCGAATCAAGGAAATACATAGCAGCAATATCATTTTTGGGGACTACTACACCCAATTATCAGAGCTGGATAGATCATCAAAGCAGAAAATAACCACTGGACTTAACTGGGACCCTAGAGCAAACGAACCTAACAGATAATTATGAAACTTTTTGCCTCCAAACTGCTAAATATATATTCTTTTCATTAGCATATGGGGCATTATCCAAGACTGATTATCTCTTAGGCCAGTGGTTCTCAACCTTCAGAATGCTGATCCTTTAATACAGTTCCTTATGGTGTGGTGACCCCCAATCATAAAATTATTTTCATTGCTACTTCATAACTGTAATTTTGCTACTGTTATGAATTGTAACGTAAATATCTGATATGCAGGATGGTCTCAGGCGACCCTTGTGAAAGGAGTTTCGGCCCACAGGTTGAGAACCTCTATCCTAGGCCATAAAACATGCCTCAATGAACTAAAGAAAACTGAGATCATACCATGTGCTTTCTCAGACCATAGTGTATTAAAACTGGAAATCAATTCTAAGAGTAACACTTGATTCTATACCAAGTTATGGAAATTAAACCACCTGCTGTCGAAAGATTATTTATTGGGTCAATAATGAAATTAAGATGGAAATCAAAAAGTTCCTTGAACTGAACAACAAAGGGGGACTCAAGCTTCAAAATCTATGGGACTCAGCAAAGGTTTATCCAAGGGGAAAATTCACAGCCTTCAACGCCCACATTGAAAAGTTGGAAAGAATGTAAATTAACAACTTAATATCACATCTCAAGGTATAGAAATGAAACAGTAAATCAAACCCAAATCCAGTAGAAGACAACAAATAACAAAGGTCAGAGCAGAACTAAATGAAATGGAAACAAAAAATTAAAACAAACTATCAATAAAACAAAAAGTTGGTTCTTTGAAAAGATCAACAAAATTGATAGACTTTTTGCTACATTAACCAGGAATAGGGAAAAAAGACCCATATAAGTTCAATCAGAAATGAAAAAGGAGATATTATGATACAACTGATACTGCAGAAAAAACATCATCCATTACTACCACGAAAATCTCTATGCACTTGAACTCAAAAATGTAGAGGAAATGGACAAATTCCTGGAAACAACTTTCTGAGACTCAGTCAGGAAGAAGTAGAACTCCTAAACAGGACAATTAAGAGCAGCATGATTGAAGCAGTACTAAAGAGGAGGTGGGTGGGGTCTGGGTGTTTGCCGTGCCTTTTGGGGGCAAGACACTTTACCTAATAAATGCAATATCAGTGTATCCTGGTTTCTTGCACCCTCAATGAATCCCCAACAATAAAATAAATAAATAAATAAAAAGAAATCTTCCAACAAATGCATTCCCAGACCAGATGGATTCACAGCTGAATTCCACCAGACTTACAAAGAAGCACTGCTATTCACATTGCAGAGGTTAGCCCCTAACATTGAGGAGGAGGAAATTTATCCCACCTCTTTCTACATGATGGAATGATCTTGATACCAAAACCAAGAAAGGACAGAACAAAAAAATAAAACTAAAGACCAATATTCTGTGTGAATATACATGCAAAGATCCTCAATAAAGTACCAGTAAACTGAATTTAACAAACCATCAAAAAAAAA
>CAUYQV010120913.1:0-55183 GCA_963574575.1 Galagoides demidoff
TCAATATAACATTTTTTAAATTTTCATGTAAATAATAAAAATTCCACTAGCAGGTATAATTTCTAATGGTTTCAAAACTATCAAATTTCTACAGGTGAATCTAATGAAAACTATGGAATATTGATTTACCATGTTTCCCCCCAAATAAGACCTACCCCAAAAATAAGCCCTAGCAGGATTTCTATGCATTTGTTAAATATAAGCCCTACCCTGATAATAAGACCTAGTGATGGGCATGGCTATACAGTCTATCTGCACAACCACGCCCTGCATTTTGGTGTGGAGAGGAAGACATCCCCTGAAAATAGGCCCTAGTGTGTCTTCTTGAGAAAAAAAAAAATAAGACAGTGTCTTATTCTTGAGGAAACATGGTAGTTCTTTTGTTTATCAGGCCAAGGTGAGGCCCAAACTTACTGCACCTTGTGTGGGGGTGGGGTGGGGGGGTGCAGGTGTGATAACCACTGAGCTACAGTGGCCAGTTTGAAAACAACTTAATATGACCAGTGAAACACTCAAAGCCAAGGCCGTCTGAACTGCTGAGTGGCCATGGCTCTTTTCATTTATTCAGCTATGCAGTAAATAGTTACTGAGCTCCTGCTGTGTGTCAGGAACATGCCAAAAGTAAGGCTAAGTTTGTGAACGTGATACCTACATATACTGTACCAACTTGGTTTTGGAACATACTTCTGTTTCGTTCAAATGTGCTGAACTTGTCTATAGGGAATTGATTAACTTAACTCAAAACCAAATAGGATTATTCATTTCTGGAAGAGAAATAGATATGACTTAAATATTGTCAAAAAATGTCAATCTCATGTATGGTGAGAATTATACCACCAGAACCACATGGTAAATCCCCAAATTCCGATGTTAGGGCTGACAGTACCAAGACTTTCCAGTCCTCTGGGATTCAGTATGAATTCCCTGGAGTGCAGCCTGGTGCCAGGCTAGAATTTTGACATTGAATAAGTGTACAAAGATCAGAAGGGTCAATTATGCACATATTTCTTCCAAGAGTTATAAAGGAAAATCAATGGGCTATTAAGAGAACACAGACTTCCTCATTAAAACAAAATTGAACTGAGACTGTCCATCACGAATGGAACTTCTGTCATGTGGTCTAAAAGTTACACATCTCAACGAACAAAGAAATTCTCAGTGGGATATTTCCTTTGTTCTGCTCATCAAAACAATCTACTTCTTTTGTAAGAAGTGAATCTCTTAATCTATTTTCAGATGTCTATTCTACATTATTTGCTGTGACTCACCTTGTTTCAAAATATACACCCAAATCTCTTTTCAAAACCATGTTTATTTGTGAGTAAAAGAGCCTCCCACTCCTGTAGATCCTAAAACAATTTCTGAAAGTTAGGCAGGCAGGGGAAAACTGGAGTTTATCATGTGTAACAGAGAAAATGCTAAACTGATGAGTTCCTGGCTCTGCTGCTCATCAACTCTTTCATTTCTTCCTAAATCCAGCTCTTGTGGGTTTTTTTCTTTTTAATATCAAGGCCATATTTCAAAGTTTCTGAGTTTGTAGCCCTTTTGGTCAAATTGTCCATATTATCAAATATTGGACTTTGGGACCTGATCTTGTATGTCCAGACTCTGTAGAATTAGAGGTAATGGTAGGAAAATTGGGGATATTGGCACATGCTGGTTATTTCTTGCAGCCTTTGAGAAAGGGATAGTCTATGGGGCAAATTTAGATGAAAAGTGGCATGTCTGGGGCGGTGCCTATGGCTCAGTGGGTAGGGTGTCAGCCCTATATACTGAAGGTGGTGGGTTCAAACCCAGCCCCGGCCAAATTGCAACAAAAAAATAGCTGGGGGTTGTAGTGGGCGCCTGTAGTCCAGCTACTCGGGAGGCTGAGGCAAGAGAATCACCTAAGCCCAGGAGTTGGAGGTTGCTGTGGTCTGTGTGATGCCATGGCTCTCTACTAAGGGTGATAAAGTGAGACTCCATCTCTTAAAAAAAAAAAAAAAAAGGTATGTCTGAATGCAGAGAGAGAAGAAAATGGAGTTTTGCTAATATAGACTCTTCTGCCCTTAACCTGTAATCTAAGTTGATTTAAAGACCATAATTTTAGAGATTTTCAACTTAAAAATCCCAATTTTATACAAAATTGATGTCCCCTTCTCCCTCAAAAAAGGGTGAGGAAGAAATAAATTTTTTCCAGAGGTAAGACTGATAGGCATGGAACAAAAGCAAATCTTTCCCCCACACCTGGTTTTAATATCTCTCATCAAATATCCTTTACAAGACATGAGGCATAGTGCAGAGCTTAGATGCAACTGGGATCACAGATAGCATCTCCTCCTTGCCTTCCACCACTCCCTCTTGCCTTGAGGTGGAGGCCATTACATGTAAACTTAGGCTTGAAGATGGGAAGATCATGAAGGCTCATGGTGAGGAGACAGGGATCATGGCACTCACAGACCTCATTCAGACAAGAAGACTGGCTGTTATTATTCCCTGGAATGGACCAGAAGTGAGTTTCCAACTACAAAATGTCTAGGACTATTCAAGTCCTAAGGGGATCCTGATGCTATAGAATCTGCAGGAGTTAAATTTGGCAGCCTCTAGGAAGGCACCTTCTCCGATGCTCCCTAGGCCATGGAGGCAAGTGGGCAAGGGAGGCTCCAGCAGAAAGTAAGGATGACTAGACAGCCGGCAGAGACGTTTACTCTCTTGGCTCATGGAACTAGTATTTATTATTGTTGTCCTGTAGGAGATAACATGTGCTTGGACCAGTGCTGATGGTCGCTTTTCTGAATGGGAGTTTTTATTGAATTTATCTTGTTTCTTTTAGATAAGGTTGTTATCTGAAACAACCTTATCTAAAAGAAACAAGATAGGTTGTTTAGGTTGTTTTCTCTCATGGAGGGACACTGTGTATTTTGTGGAAGTATGAGTATTTTGTGAATAATATGTGGAACAAGGAAGTGGAGAAGCCCAAGAGGTAGATTGTAGGAGGTGATGGGTAATTGTCAACCCAATAATCCAGCGGTTCTCAACCTATGGGTTGCGACCCCTTTGGGGGTTAAACAACCCTTTCACAGGGGTCATCTAAGACCATCCTGCATATCAGATATTTACATTACAATTCATAACAGCAGCAAAATTGCAGTTATGAAGCAGCAACAAAAATAATTTTATGGTTGGGGGTCACCCCAACATGAGGAACTTGTACCAAAGGGTCATGGTATTAGGAATGTTGAGAACCACTGCAATAGTCTTTCTCCCTTTTTTACTTTACAGAAGAGCCATTGCTTTCTTTGAAAGTGACTTAGGCAAAGGGACTCTATTCCTTATTTTAGGGATAAACACTCTTGTTATGTGCCACCTATGGCAATCCCATTCCCCTTTGCCCTTGGTTGGGTTTTTGGGACAGAGTCTCACTCTGTTGTCCAGGCTAGAGTCCTGTGGTATCATCATAGCTCACAACCACCTCAAAAACCTGGGTTAAGTGATCTTCCTGGCTCAGACTCCCGAGTAGCTGGGACTTATCGGTGCCCACCATAATGCCTGGCAAATTTTTCTATTTTTAGTAGTGACAGGGTCTCACTCTTGCTCAGACTGGTCTTGAGCTCCTGAGCTCAAGCAATCCTCCCAGCTCAGCCTCCCAGAGTGCTAGAAGGTTGGTTTTACCAATGGACCCAGATGTAATTTTGGCCAATAAAAAGTGGTGGGTTTCCAAGGAAGCTTTCCTCATAGTTGGGGGTGGGGGAAGATCAAGGGATGACACAGTGTCTTTTACTGTTGGAAACTGTTATTTCTTTCTGAATGTGACTCTTGGAATGGCCTCAGTTTACTTAGATTTATACTCTCCCTGGATGAGTCTGACACAGAAAAAACTCAGATCCTTGTCACTTTTAACTCCATGCTTCTTGTGATAGAAAGTAATAAATTTTCCTTATTGGTCAAGCCAGTTGACTTAGGGTTTGTTGTTATTTGCCTAATAATTATTATGGAGGATAAAGAAGAAAAGCTGTAGGTGTTGATGGAAATTATATTCGGAATCTGTGTCTCAAGGCTAGTGAAGAATGGCTTGGTAGAACTGCCCTGTGGATAAATTACTGTTTACTTGCTTGGTAAAAATTAGAAGAATGGTGTTTTCTTCTAGGAATTATGATACAAATTGCAATACGGAATTATTTGTCTTTAGAATCACTGAATGCTGTTTGCTGAAATAAACAATGTATGGTCTGATTAGTTTTTTGAAAGGGTCACTTCTACGGGGAGCTGCACCAGGTTTTTCTTTCAGAAGCTCTATTCGGCACGAAGGCAGGAGGTGGGTCATTTGTTGCTTTTCCGCCTTCATGAGGAGGAAGCAGCTGATGTCCTCACTTGAGCTGAGCTGCATAAGACTCAATGAAAATTCCAACTTTATAAGCACAATTTCTCTCCGCTACAGTTCCAGGCAACTTGTCTGAATTAGATTTTACCACTGTGATCAATGGATTATTAGGAGAAAAAAATAGCTACTCCTACCAGGTTCCTGCTTCTGACTTCCAGCCCACTTTAATTAAGTAAAAATAACATTTAAGGCTTGGTGCCCATAGCACAGTGGTTATGGAGCCAGCCACATACACCAAAGTTGGAGGGTTTGAACCTGTCCCCGGCCAGCTAAACAACAATGGCAACTGCAACAAAAAAGTAGCCAGGCATTGTGTTGGGTGCTAGTAGTCCCAGCTACTTGGGAGGCTAAGGCAAGAGAATCGCTTGGGTCCAAGAGTTTGAGATTGCTGTGGGCTGTGATGCCATAGCAGTGTACTGAGGGTGCCATAATGAGACTCTGTCTCAAAAATAAAAATTAAAATAAAGCATTTAAAGGACAGTGTTGGTGATAAAACTCAGCAAGGAGAGAACTATAACCTCATGTATATGGATGCATCTTACCAATGAGAAAGAAGCCAGATGCAACAGAGAACATCCCACATGATTCCTTAAAGTTCAAAAACTGGCAGAACTGATCTCTGCTACCAGAAGTCAGGACAGTGGCTGCCTGAGGGGCAGCTGTCCTGTCTGGGAGGGCTGCAGGAAATGTTCTAATTCTTCATCTGGGTGTTGGTTACACAGCTATGTGTATTTTGCAAAAAGTCAGGATTGTGCAGTTTTTTGGTATATGATAATTCAATAAAAAGCTTGCCAAAAAATTTACAAAACTGACTTTTAGAGAATATCTACTAAAAGTAATATTTTTTAAAGAAAGACATGAAGTGATGGAAAGCAAGAAATTAGCGCTATTGTTCCTTTCTCCTTCCTATTTGTTTTAATCCCCCTAAAGCTCTTCAAACACCTGTTTTGGTTAGGGCTGTGTTTCCGAGTGACAGAACTGAATTCCAATTAGCTTCTTTTCAAAGGGGAATTGATTGAATCACAAAATCTAAAAATAAACGTTGAAAAGCAGGTGGCACCTGTGGCTCAAAGGGGTTGAACCCTGGCCCCATATACCAGAGGTGGTGGGTTCATACCTGGCCCCCCACCAAAAACTGCAAAAAAAAAAAAAAAAAAAAAAAGAAAGAAAAAAATGTTGAAAAGCCAAGTCTGGGAAAGGTAGACAGGCTTCAGGAATATTTAAAGTCATTGGATACTTTTTCTTCCATTCTTGAGATACTTTACTAATGGAAGAAAAACTATCCAATACTCAGTACTATTATGAAACCAATACATAATCACCCACACTTTCATACGAAAGATAAAACACAACTATAGCCCAGGATGAAGGAGGAAAGAGGAGGGTGAAGGGAGGGGTGGGGGGAGGCCAGTGCAGGGAGGGTAATTGGTGGGACCTCACCTATGGTGCATATTGCAAGGGTACATGTCAAATCTATTAAGAGTAGAGTAGAAATGTCTTAACACAATAATTAAGTGAGGTGCAGGCTATGTTAACCAATTTGATGTAAGCATTCCAAATTGTATATAAAATCAGCACATTTTGCTTAATGTGCTTACGTTAATGCCTTAACGTATGCAGTTATGATTTAATAAAAATATGGTTAAGAGAAAAAAAAATAAATTAGTGTTTTCCATGGTCAAAAAAAAAAAAAAAGAAGGAATATTTGAAGTCAGACTCTTGGTGTGTGTGGGACCCTCCCCCTGACCTCGGCCACTCTGTGGGTGTTGTCGGCTTCCTTCCTTTCCTTGCAGACTGGACCTCTCCTCGGGATCACATCTACTAACCTTCATGGTTGTCCACTGTGATCATTAATTTTAGGTGTCAACTTGACGGGACTAAGGGTTACCTAGAAAACTGGTGAAAGATTATTTCTGTATGTCTGCTTCCACCAGAGATTTCTTGTGAGTTAGCAGATGAGTCGGGAAGATCCGCCCGCAACGTGAGCAGCAGCATTCCATCAGCTGGGGCTGCAGGCAGAACAAAGTCAATTTCCTTTTTCTCCTAGAGCTGGGCTACGCTCATCTTCTCCTGTCTTTAGACATCAGAACTCCAAACTCCTCAGCTTTTAGACTGTGAGACTTACCCCCTCCCCTCTTCTTAACTCCCCTGCCCCCCAGTTCTTGTTCCTTTGACCTTGGACTGGAAATCACATCATCAGTTTTCCTGGTTCTGAGGCTTTGGACTAGTGGCTTCCCAGTGTCTCCAGGTTAGGGATAGCCTGTCATGGGACTTCTTAGTCTCCAAGATTATATGAGTCAGTTTCCCTTATAAATACCTTGTCATCTATTGGTGTGTCCATCCATCTTAATTGGTTCTCTCTGGAGAACCCTGACTCCTATATGTACCTTCTAGTTTCAGTTACTAGAGGGAGATTGCCCAGTGCCAAGTCTAAAAAATCTTAAACAAAGGAGTCAATAGTCTACCTTGGACTGGATGCCAGATCTTAGACAATTAATTGTGGTCCAGTTGGTGGATCATGTAAAAAATATTTGTGTGTGTATGTGTGTGTGTGTGTATATGTGTGTATACATACACATGGCAGCTCCCATGAGAACTATGGATGGAGTGGGTAGTTTCTAGAACTGCAAGTATGGTAAGTACTGGGCAGACAATCCTATAGATCTCCATCTACTATAACAATTAGCCTATTTTTTCTTTCTTTCTTTTCTTTTCTTTTTTTTTTTTTTTTGAGACAGAGCCACAAGCTGTCCCCCTGGGTAGAATGCTGTGGCATCATAGCTCACAGCAAACTCCAACTCCTGGGCTCAAGTGAGTCTCCTGCCTCTGCCTCCCAAGTAGCTGGGACCACAGGTGCCCACAATGCCTGGCTATTTTTTGGTTGCAGCCATCATTGTTGTTTGGCAGGACTGGGCTGGATTCAAACCCACTACCTTAGATGTATGTGGCTGGCACCTTAGCCACTTGAGCCACAGGTCCTGAGCCTAGCCTATTTTTTCCACAGTAAAATGGAATTTCCATAAAGATTAACTAAGATTATAGAGGCCATTACTGAACATTCAAATAACATTTTCACATTTGCAAATATTTTCCATTCTTTTAGCAATTGTCTCGAGGATGCAAGCTCGGGCTAGATGTGCCTGTGACTTTTTGGTTGTGCCAGAACCCAGGATTAGAGCCTCTCCTATATATCAAAGGTGAGGACAGAGCAAACACATGCATAATTCTTAGGCAGCACGAATAATGGCTGCGAACACAATGGATTGAGGATTCATTCAGCCCAGCGTTTCTGAAACATCTCCAAAAATTGTTGGAACACTGCCATCCTTTTCAACCCCCTCACACCAACTGTATTTTTTTATTTTATTTTATTTTTTTTATTAAATGATAGCTGTATACATTAATGCAAACATGGGGTACAGTGTAGTGTTTTCAACACCATCTGTATCTTAAGAAATATTTCCTTTTTCAGAATTGGCTAGCAAATGTTTAAGAAGTCCCGGTTTCACCCTTTGAAGGTTAAAAGTAGCTTATGTGGGGAGAGATGAAGAAGCTTAGGGTCAAGCAGATCTGAGTTTAAATCTTGGTTCCCCCCTTACTAACCTTGTCACCAAGCAATATATTCGTCTTCTGTAAACTTGTTTCCTCATTTGTAAAATGGGGATAGTATGAGAACTGTCTCAAAGTGTTGTTATGAGGATTAAATGACATATCACACATACCATACCTCTCTGTGCTCAGGCTGGCACACAGAAAGTGCTCAATACATAAATATTATTCATGTGATTTTTTTTTTTTTTGAGACGGAGCCTCAAGTTATCCCCCTGGGTAGAGTGCCATGGCATCACAGCTCATAGCAACCTCCAACTCCTGGGCTTAAGCGAGTCTCCTGCCTCTGCCTCCCAAGTAGGTGGGACCACAGGTGCCCGCCACAACGCCTGGCCATTTTTTGGTTGCAGCCATCATTGTTGTTTGGCGGGCCCGGGCTGGGGATTCGAACCTGCCACCTTAGGTGTACGTGGCTGGCGCCTTAGCCGATTGAGCCACAGGCGCCGAGCCTATTCATGTGATCTTAACGTTGACATAACTACACTTCTTTTAAAGCTTTCGCATTCTGCTTGCTTGCTTACATACGGCCTTTGTGCCTGTTAGACTAAACATTTCCTTTAAGGCAGAGGCTGAGGCCTACCTGTCTTTCTAATGCAACAGCCTGGTGCCTCAATAACTGTGTAATAAATATTTGCTGAATTGAATGTATGTATGTCACATTTAGTGACCCTTCCTTCACTTGTTCCAGAACCCAGCAACTCTTTGCATAGATATGATGCCAGAGTCACCCAAGCCCTGCCACCTCTGCACAGATAGCTACCCCCTGCAAGGTGAGCGCATGAAAGTTGTTTTTTTTTTTTTTTACCTGATTACATAGTTGTTGGAGGTGATGAAAGTAGAAGTGGAAGTCGTAGAGGTGTGGCAATCAAGAGGGGTGGATCTCGAACTGTAGCATGCAGGGAGCTACCTGGAGGGCTTGTTAAAACAGAGATCCGAGGCTACTCCTGCAGGTCTGTGGTGGGCCTGGGAATTTGCATTTCTAACAAGTTCCCAGGTGATACTGATGCTGTTGTTTGAGCACCACAGGCTATTAGTGTGGCACTTCTCAAGCCTGGCTATGCATTAGAATCACCTGGGAGTCCCACAGAAACCAATTAAATCAGAATCTCCGGAAGGTGGGTACCCAGGCAATGTCTCAGTTCTACAAGTGATTCCAAATAAGCATCCAGGGTTTATAACCACTGTCTTACATCGACTAAGACAAATTAGAAAATTAGTGGCTTAGAGGGGAGTATAAGCTGAAATTCCCTTTTGTCAAGCAGTCCTAGATTAGCACTGGCTGCCAAATAGCCTAAGAAGTCCCCGTGTAGCTATGGGGGGTGGGCGGAGACTCAGCTGTTGAAAGGAAATTGTTCAATTAGACATTTTCCAAATCTGTGTTGTGTCTCTGCAGCTGTGGAGGGAGCTGCCAGGAAGCTTCTTCAGTATAATTGGGAAGACTGGGAGCAGGTTGGCCTTACTGCGGAAGGTCAGTAAAGACGGAGCCTTAGCTGGGCTCTGTGCTCATCACATTCTGGAAAAGTCTCTGCAAGCACAAAGGCACAAACTATGGTCTGAAGTTCCATGAAATTCCCTTTACAAACATGGTGTTTTAGGCACTATCTGGAAAAAAAAAAAAAGCCAGCATTTTTTGTTGCTTAGGTAAGTTTGTCTTCTTTCTTGGTTAAATTTTCAAATGTACTGCTTTGATGAAAATTTATCTTCTGTTGCTCAGTCATAGTCTCCATTTGTCAAGCATTTATTGAAGTACTCCTCACATTTTATTCACTGTGTCCAAAAGCCTGTGAGTGAGATACTCTTATTATTCTAGTGCTAAAGAAAGCAAAGCACAAAGTGGTCAATGTTGGGGGTTAGGGGTCCTGGCTCCCGGAACCCAGTTGACCAGTTTGATTTCTCTGCTGAGTAACCCAGGAATGGTGGTAACCGAGAGGAAAAGTGAGCGGACGCTCAAAACAGACCTGGAGTGGCACAGGCAGGGTGGAAGAATACACAAGTTTCAGTGTAACAAAGAGAGATTTTATTTAGGAAGAACAAAGAAAGTTTAGAGCATTTCCAAAGAGAGCTGGGAGCAAGTCCCTCTCACAGACGAGAAAAGGTGAGAGAGACCAAAATGCAAATGCCTGCAGCGGGATCAATACCTCTCTGCCTTTGAAATTGGCCACAAACCTTTCTTGGGCCTGTGTGCCTCCAGGCAGTAGTGTCCTTTCCACTTGGCCATTGATTGTCTCTTTCTATAGGTCACTGTTACCTAGGTTACTCCATACCCACGTTCTTATAGGTCCTCCAGACTTCCAGGTTCAGTAGACCAGGCTTCCCTCCCACCCCTTCTGGAAGGTCTTCAACTTAGAGTCCCATCTCAGACAAGTACTGTTACTTGCTCAAGGTCATATATTTAGCAAATAGAACAGCCAAGATTCAAGTACAGGTGGTAGCTCCTAGGTTGTGCTCTTTTCCACGCTGGTAGTACTTGGAGTGCTAGGATCTGGGGACACCGAGGGTCTTTCAGAGCCTTTTTGGGGGAGAGAGTCTATGAGATCAAAACTATTTTATAATAAGACTGAAATGTTATTACATTATCACACATGCTCATCATTGACTTTTCACAGATGAAAGAGAGTATGTGTGATAAGCATAGTGGTAACAGCTAATATTATTAATAGAATGCCTACTTGTGCATCCTTGTGTTTTAAATTTTTCTCAGTTTTAATTTCTTTTCTTTTTTTTTGAGACAGAGTCTCACTTTGTCATCCTCGGTAGAGTGCTATAGTATCACAGCTCACAGCCACCTCAAACTCTTGGATTTGAGCCATTCTCTTGCCTCAGCCTCCCAGTAGCTGGGACTACAGGTGCCCACCACAATGCCTGGCCGTTTTTTTTGTTATTGTTGTCATTGTTGTTTAGCAGGCCCTGGCTGGGTTCTAACCCACCAGCCCTTAACCACTGAGTTACGGGCACCAAGCCAACATAAGGGCAGACTTTTAATTTCTAATGTGATAAATATTGGCACATAAACAAAGCTCCTTGGAGTTCTCAATCCTTTTAAGATTTGTGAAGGGGCCCCAGGAGCAAAATGTTTGAAAACCAGCATTATTAGCTCTGTGGGTGAATAATAGGACCCTTGAAGTGCAGACCTAGAAGGGGATTTGGTTGTCACCCTGCCCAGCTCCATCATTTTACAGATGAGAAAACTGAAGTCCTGGTTTCAAGCAGTTTGCCACCAGATCTCCCGAGTGGCAGAACCAGCTCCAGTGCCAGCTTCTGTACTCTGATTCCCACCACCGGGACGCAGACCGGAGAAACGCACAATGCTTTCCCACAGGTGTCCCTAGATTAGGGGAGGATGCTGGGAACCCCATTCTGTGGCTCATTCTGTAGAGAAAGAAGGCTGCCCCCCTAGAGGTTTTGGAATCTTGCACTTAATGTTCACTGTGCTCACAACAAAGTGCTTCTTTTTAGAAGCAGTTCTTTCCCCAGAACATTTCAAATGGAGCAAATATACGTCAATCAGCACGGAGTGGCAATCAGCAATCAGCTCCCTATTCATTCATTCAGGTGGCCCAGAGGCCCCCCTGGTCCCGTGAAAGCAGCCAGCAGACAGGGGCACTGTGCCTTTCTGGGAGACCTGACCTCAACATCGCGTGCTGTAAACAGCTTTTCAGAGTTCCTTCTTCTGCAGGCACAAATTTTTGAGATTGCTAGGATGAAATTTCTTATTTTTTCCCAAGGAGACCAGTGTTGTTAGCAGAGAGCTTTGATCTCAGGAGGCGGAGGTGTTTATAGCGGGGAGTTTATAGCTGGGGTTAACAAGAACATTCAAGCAGGCAGTCCCAGGGTGATAAACTCATTCTTGGGTGCCCCACCCCTGAATATCCTCTCCTTCCTGACTCTGAAAGGTGGATCTGCTTCCTCCGGATGGTCCCCACCAAAAGGCAACGGAATGATGCGGGCTGATGGCGCCCCCTGGAGGCCAGGACGGGGAATGATGTGACTCAAGGGTAACTACCACTGACCAGTCTCTACCGTCTCCCCACCTTCCGGAGGCTCCTCCTCAGGCCGGTTCCCGCCTATTCCCTTTCTTCCCCAGTATATTACACACTCACACATACCTCTGTTCTGTGTGTGACACATAGATAGCAATGCTCCCACAGGCATGCATGACTCTTCCACCCCTTAAATCATCTAAACTCTTGGCTGCTTATCCCAGGGAAGAATATAATTCCACCTCCCTCGTTTCATTCCCTGTGTGTTGCCTAGATTTTACTCTGATCACACCTGACAAGACTCACAGGTGTGTTAGCTAAATAATTCTACCAAGGGAGAGAAAGCCACCTGCTTTGGAGTAAAATGGAGTGCAGTGGACACAGATGATCCCACCGGGCCTGACCTGGTGCCAGGGGCAGGCTCCCAGCCAGAGTACAACCCCCTCCTGATGTGCAGAAGAATGGAGGCAGGGAGTTCCTGGGATTTTAAAGTGCTAAAACTGAAACATTCCCATTAAAACTGGGACAGTTGGTCACCCCACTCCAAGAACTTGGCTGTCCAGGCTTTTACTGTCCTGGGAACTTCATCCCCAGTCAATCAGGAGAAACAGAAAGACTGAGGGAGGAGAGGAAAAGTAAGTAGCTCTTACAAGTGACTGGCATTTGGGGGACACCCACACTCACACAGACCTTTAGTAAGGTGTATGCAGTATACTGACAGATTTAATGCTAGGCTAGTATTCTGCTTTTGAATCCATACTAAGAATATTTCTGAAGTAACATAAAAAACCAAAATTTTTGCCAAAGAAACATTGGTAATTTTTATTTATGCATGTTTTGTATAATTTCTTATTGCTTGAGTTAAATAGCTTATGCAGCTCATAAAAGTGAAAAGTATGGTTACTTTTTATTGAGCACTTTACATGTAATCCTCTGAACACTTTTTATTACACCCGATTGATGGATGAAGAAAATGATCCTTAGGCAGATGATGTGCCCAAAGTAGATGACAGAGAAATGTTTCTGTCCAAATCTCTGACCACGAAGCCTTTGCTCTTAACCACATATATTTAATTTATTTTGTATATGGTGTCTTACTTTATTAAAATAACACACTGCTTAAAATTTTAAGTCAGGTTTGGTAGCTTGTGCCTGTAATGCCAGCACTTTGGGAGGTCAAGGTGGGATGATCATTTCAGGCCAGATGTTTGTGGCCTGGATAACATAGTGAGACCCTGTATCTACAGAAAATAAACAGCTGGGTATAGTGGTGTGCCCCTGTAGCCCCAGTTACTCAGGAGGCTAATGCAGGAGGATCCCTTGAGATTGGGCCTTCAAGGTTACAGTGAGCTATGATCGATTGTGCCACTGAACTCCAGCCTGGGCAACAGAGCAAGACCCTTTCTCTAAAATATTTTTAAAAATGTATAAGCATCTCCACCCAGTGGTCTTTCTATGGTCCATTCATCCCCCTCCTATATCTTTCCTGTGGCTTAGAATTTTGTTCTCTGATAAAGTGCAAATGTCCCCTGTAAATTCCCAGCTGGTCAGGAGAGATCAGACTTGAGCTACAGTCAGACCTTCAGTGGATCTTTATGGGCACCACAAACGCAGTCATGGGGCAGAAATTACCTCCCGAGAAAGGAACCCAGGGGACCTATACATATCTTGGAGTCAACCAGAGATTTTATTCTTTCTGAATTCACTTTTTAAATCTCTTCCTGTTTGTTCTTCCTAATTCTTGAAACAAATTTGACAATACAGAACAGAATGAAGCTAAAAGTGAAAGTTTCTCTTTCATCCTACCTCAATTCGCAAGGCTTATTTGATTCTTCTGTAAATATTCCCTTCAAAATGAAATTACATTACAACTGTTTCTGCTTATAAAACTTGCTCTTATGAACTTATTTTTAAAAAATATTTAACATTCATAGACATAGCATGGAGATCACATTATGTTGTCATCACAGCTTAAGGCAAAGACTACAAGTAATGATCAAGTTGGAAATTCTTTAGGCTGTTTGCATTTTATCCCATTAGCCTCTAGCAGTTAAATGAGCAAATTATATTTGTCCATGGCTCTACATAGAGGTCAAGTGTGCTTGCATTCTTCCTTTGAGTATCTTTCTGGTTGGCAGACGTGCTACCCTTCTAGCAGTGTGTTGATGCAGTAAAGAAAACGCACAGAAGTAATCGATGATGTAATTGTAACATGCCAGAAATGAGGATCCCCAAACCCGGAGTCATCTGGTCCAGGTGACATGGACTGACATGTTCTCTCCCTTCTCTTTCTTGTTTTCCCAAAATGTGAAGACCCCTCAGTTCTGGGGTCCTTTGACCTGACCCGTTTCTCTTTGCACTGTGGACCCCGGGTTTTAGGATCGGTTCCTTAACAAAAAGACAAGCTACCCCATGTATCCTTGATTATCACATGTATTCTGTTGGTTCAGCAAGAAAGCAAAGGGAAAGTTAAAAAGAAACTGTAACCACAGAATACAATTTAGTGAAGATTTTTGCAGATCTTTTCCTGAGCCATAATCTATTATATTTTTGTGGTTTTGTTGGACTCTTCTAAATAGATTGAATTATCTGGTGGTTAAGCAGTGTGATCTTTCAATTCCTGGGCTGACAGTACGTGCTTTTGTTCTTTGTTTGTTACTTTATATATTTTTCTCTAGCTCTTATTTTTCAAATGGATGAAATTTAAACCAATATCAAGGCTTCTCTTTTAAAACATTCTTTGTTACTTGAAGCTTTATCACGTAAACGCTATGAGTTTGTCAAGCTTTTTTTTTTTTTTTGCAGTTTTTGGTCGGGGCTGGGTTTGAACCCATCACCTCCAGCATATGGGGCTGGTGCTCCACTCGTTTGAGCCACAGGCACCGCCCAGTTTGTCAAGCTTTTTCACATTTGTATGTGGGAGGCCTTGTGAGTTTCCAATCCATTGTCACGAGAACTGGTGATGTGGGGAAGAGGTGGGCTTTCATTCAGAGCCCACCAGGAAGAGGTAGAGAATTTCAGCTCCCCTAGTACCCAGTCCATTCATTGATAAAGCCATGCAGAGGTTGGAGAGGAGGATGTGGAAAACGTATTTCCTAAAAAGGTAATTTTCTTTTTTAAAAATAGATTTGTTGGCTTGGCGCCCATAGCTCAATGGTTAGGGCGCTGGCCACATACACCTGGGCTGGCAGGTTTGAGCCTGGCCTGGGGCCTGCTAAACAACAATGACAACTACAACAAAAATATAGCTGGGCCTTGTGGTGGGTACTTCTAGTTCCAGCTACTTGGGAGGCTGAGGCAAGAGAATCACTTATGCCCAAGAGTTTGAGGTTGCTGTGAGCTGTGACAGCCCTGGCACTCTACCGAGGGTGACAGCTTGAGATTCTGTCTCAAATAAATAAATAAATAAAATGTATTAAGCACTTACTGTGTCCCAGGCACAGTGGGAATGGCAGTGAGAAAAAATGGACTAAGTCCTTGCCCACATGTGGTTCTAATCCTAGTGAGGCGAGACATATAATAAATAAATAAATACATCATTTATATTGTGGGCATTTTTAAGCTAGAAATTTAATATATTTTTGTCATAAATTCAGATAGTGTTGAGGAGTATAAAGCAGGAAATGCAGGCCACTTTCCCTTAGTGCACACTCTTCTGGATTGTACCGTGCTTATACAAACACATACCCACGCATTTACTGTGGGGGAGGGAGCATAATGTGTGCACAGCCCTGCAACTTGCTCTCTTGCTCCTTTGTGAGACAGCAGAGGTGACTCCCCCATCAGAACACAGATCTACTGCCATCCTTATAATGTCATAGTGTAAGTTCATTAGTCTGGTCGTCTACTGGACATTTATATCATTTCCATTTTCTTGCCATTATAAATAATACTGCTGTGAACATCCTTTTGTGTCATGTCATTTGCAATGATGGTGGTATTCCTATACGCTAGAGTCCTTCAGCTGGGAAGTCTGGATCAAAGAGCATGCATGTCATCATGGATCGATTTTTCTTTTTTTTTTTTTTTTTTTTGAGACTTAGCCTCAAGCTATCCCCCTGGGTAGAGTGCCATGGCATCATAGCTCATAGCAACCTCTAAATCCTGGGCTCAAGCGAGTCTCCTGCCTCTACCTCCCAAGTAGCTGGGACCACAGGCGTCCGCCACAACGCCCGGCCATTTTTTGGTTGCAGCCATCATTGTTGTTTTGGCGGGTCCAGGCTGGGGATTCGAACCCGCCACCTTAGGTGTACGTGGCTGGCGCCTTAGCCAATTGAGCCACAGGCGCCAATTTTTCTGATGGTGAAGCCATTTGAAAGACACAGGAGGAGAAGTAAAGTGTCATAAAAACAAAGCATAAGGAAAGGTAGCTCTTAGTAAAGAGTGCAAACAGAACAGAATTGGGAGTATAATTGACCACAAACTGCAATTGTATGATCCCTTTGTACAATGACAATTTATATTTCCCATAAGTTCTACAGTTGGACCAAGTTATCTGATTAAAGTTCCATGAAGATACATATCAGTGGTTCTCATTTAGTGCAATTTGCCTTTCCTCATACTACATGTTTTGGAAACCCAATAAAGGTCAGTCACATCAAGCCATCAGACATACATTGAATTTACCTATACTTTACATCAAATTTATTTAATTCAGTCATTCAGTAAATATTTCTGGAATGCCTGCTATGTGTCAGACCCTGTGCTGACACAAGCAGCACTGGAGATTGAGCAGTGAATTTTTTTTTTTTTTTGAGACGGAGCCTCAAGCTATCCCCCTGGGTAGAGTGCCATGGCATCACAGCTTATAGCAACCTCCAACTCCTGGGCTCAAGCGAGTCTCCTGCCTCTGCCTCCCAAGTAGCTGGGACCACAGACACCTGCCACAAGGCCCGGCCATTTTTTGGTTGCAGCCATCATTGTTGTTTGGTGGGCCCAGGCTGGGGATTCGAACCCACCACCTTAGGTGTACGTGGCTGGCGCCTTAGCCGATTGAGCCACAGGCACCGAGCCTGAGCAGTGAATTTAAAAGACACTGTCAAACTCAACAGCCTAATGTGGGAGAGAGCTATTAATCCAGTCCCACAAGCATGGTATTAGTGTGATGTGTTAAGAAGGGTTGACCCAGTAGAGGCTCTGGTAAGTGTTCTGTTCATGGAGATCAGGAAAATTTTCTCTGAAGAAGGCTCTCCTGAGTTGAGATGGGAAGGGTTTAGTTAGGTAATGATGCCTATGCTGAGATCAAAGAGTCGTCTGCAGCTACCTGAGTAAAGTAGGAGGTGGGGGAACGTGAGCAGAGCCTCAGTATGGGGAGAAATTGGCAGCGATAAGGGGTGGAGGAAAGCCAGGGTGGGTCTAGATGGAACTTACAGATCATGAGCGAGCATGAAGCTTTATGGGGACGATGTCAGCTTCACTAGAGAAGGTGGAGTAAGGACAATGAGATCCTCGGGGGGCCTGGCAGGAGCACAGCAGCTAACACAGAGTAGGGCTTAATAAACATAGATTTAGTGAAGGCATAAAAGAATGATAGATCGTGACTAATTAAGCCTGAACTTTGAGCAATTGGGCAGATGCACCCCTGAATTTGTAGAGCTTGAGGCAGGAGTACAAATGGAGGCCACAAAGCATGTGCCTAATTATTTTTAAGTTGAATACAGAGCCATCCTCTATTCTTACCCAGGGCCCTTCGGTGTGATTCCCCAGAGGATGATGGTGGTGTTCCTCCCCTAGGTGGCCAAGCTCCCTGTGGCCTTGAGTGATTTCATGGCCCTGCTAGGGCAAGTGGGGTCAAAGCTGAGCATTGGCCCAGGTGCCCTGGTTTCCTGGACTCACCAGAACCCAGAACTGAGACTGGGTCAACCTGTCCAGAGATCCAGGGCCTCCTGAAACTATGCTATTTAAGTGACCTGTGTGCCTGCATACCTGTTTGGGGTGCTTTCGGGTTTGTGACTTTAATCAAGCAGCACCAGATTCCCAGGACCAAGACTATTACCCTTCACTTCTCCTCCCCACAACATCCTGCGGCCTGCGAAGCCCAACTGGATGGCATGTCCAACCCCTGGACCCCTGCTTATCTCCCCTCACCTCACTGCTCAGCCCAGAGCTCTGGGTCTGCCTGTGACAGCTGCCCCTGTGGCAGCCGCCAGGCACTCTTTAGTGAGGGTGTCTTTAGGAATCAGAGACTCTGGCTCAGGCCCTTTACATCTCACTTCAGCCTAAACAGGAAAACTTCCCAGAACACACATCCTCCCTTTCAGCAACTGCTCCTGAGGGCTTCTACATGGGAAGCTGGAGAAATGAAGGCCATCTGAGGGCGATGGGTAGAAATGACAATTGCGGGCAGCTGGCCCCCACCCCAGGGAGCAGAGCCCTCTCTCTGCCTTTCAATTCCTAACGCTGGTTCCCAGCCCAGGGTCACTCTGTACTTGGACAGTGTACCCAGGAGTGGACTGCAGCTTGGCCTCATATTCTGTCTCTTTAGTCCAGCCCTTGGCTCTCAGGAGTGGCTGTTTTAAAAGAGTGTGGCCTGGGCCAGCACCAGGGTCTCAGCCTGGACTGGACATTCCAAAGCAGGACACAGATGGCTCTCTTCACTTGCTTTTATCCTCAGGAGCTGAATTGTGTCTGAAGGGTTGTATGTCATCTTGCCTCTGGATGAGGTGAGGTGACCACAGAGAGGGCCTTGTTCTCTTGGGAGCCTGGGCGACCTTCATCAACATGAAGGCAGACGACAGGCAGAGAGAAAGACTGTTCAGACCTAGTGTTGCTAAACTACCCACGGGTTCTGCTTGCCTGGTTGGCTGGACTCCCCAGGCAGTTTTGAAAGATAAGTCCAGGGACTAAGGAGGAAGGATTCAAGCAGAGGCTTTCTGTGGAGTGAGCTGGGTGTGGACATCACCCCCAGGTGGAGGGCTGCAGGGAGCTGCTCCATCCCCCAGCCTGGGGAGAGTGGAGCTTCAACGGCACCCTGAGGAAAGCTTGACACGTGTAACTGCAGTCTGGGAACACCTCTCCTGGAGCTGGCACACCAGGAAGGCTGTGCCCTCAGCCCGAGGCCTCGGGGCGGAGTGATGGGGAGAGCAGCGGTGAAACACAGACTCATCTTTGATAGTGGGTCAGTGCGCATGACTCCTGGGGACCAGATGAGAGAATGGGAATGTTATCCAGGAGCCACTTATTAGGACTTCTGCCCACAGTGGCAGCCTGAGAGAAGAGCAAATGCCTACGGTCAGAGGCCTGTGGGCTGTAGCAGGTGTGGCTGGTGAGGTGAAGGGGGTGGCTGTTGAAAGGTCAGGGAGTGGACCCTTCCAGGAACTGAGAAAGATGGCTGACAGCTTCAAATACCCGTGGGCCCGGTTGTTTGCTGCAGGCTTAGGACCTGCCCTCCCATATGCTGTTCACCCTCTACCCACCATGTCCCAAAATCAGGAAGAGGGAAGGAGACAGATCATCCTTTTCTGGAAGGAAGAAGTCCCAATTCCAGACCCCAGCTAGGAGCAGAGAAGTGCTTAGAATGGGTATTGAAGTGTTGAATAGTGAACTGGACATTCTGCTTTCTGAATTGAGACTTTGTTTTGTTATCTTAAAGTATGCTGAGCAAACCCCTAGGATGGCTGACATTCTCATCCAGTGAAAGGGGACAGTGAGGGGAACAGCTAAAATATGTAGGTGTTTTAATTACACTCATGAGTGCCGCTAGCTCAGGGTGCATCTTTGTTCGTATCTCATGACCCTTGAGAGAGTACAGCATGTTCCCAACCTTCAGCTCATCCACATGGGCCAAACTGGAATCCAGAGCTGTGGTCCTCAAGGCCTGTGACAGGGCAGTGTTGTGCACAGGGCTAGGGAAGAGTGGGCAGAAACCACCTCAGGGAGGGAGGGAGCAGGTGCCTTTGAAGGGAATATCCCAGGGCCGGGCCAAGGCTAAATGGGTGCTTAGTGGGGCAGCTGCTTCTGTGGGGAGCCCTGGCTGGGGCTGGTGGGGAAGGATTTTCAGAATCCTTTCTCCACTCCACTGCCTTCTAGAGCTAGCCACACCAGCTAAACACTTAGGCTCCATTGAATTCAGGCACCCAGCACTGGGGCAGGGGTATGCAGAGAAACCCCTTTTCTCCATCGGCACTTTATTCTCATCTTGGGTGTCACCGTTGCTGCCCAGGGCCCCTTGCAGTGTTTTCTTATTGGGACTACGGCACATGTCCTTTATCTGTTTCCATCCCTTTCCTAGCCCTACCCCTGAACATCGACTCTCCACCAAGCTCCCGAGTGACAATGTAAAAATGTAAATAAGACAACATCAGTCCACTGTTTAAAGTCCTACTGTTCTCAGAATAAAATACAAGCTTTTATATGTGGCTTGAAAACATCTACATGACCTGGCCCTCCTCATTCCTGTTGGGTCCTCTCCCGTCACCCTCCTGCCAGCCCCCTTCTCTGGCCACACTGGCTTTCTGCCACCAGTTCTTACAGCGATGACTATTTTGAGACTACTTTCCCCTGCTCTTGGCCCTGGTTAGTCCCAACTTACAATTCAGGTTTCAGCTTAAATGTCATCTTCTCAGAAATGGCTGGCCCTCTCATTCTTTCTCATAGAACTTATTTTCTGTAGAACATTCACCAGTTTTTCTCTTATGCTATTGGGTGTATTTCATGTCCATCTCTGCTCATGGTCCCATGTCCTACTCTACTACACACTCCATCAGTGTGAGGGTGGCATGTGGCTCATCATATCCACAGAGCACTGCACCACAGAGCACTGAGCACCCACTGTATACCTGGTATACAGGTATACAATGTGACCTGAACAACATAGAGAGACTCCATCTCTTCAAAAAATTTAAAATCAGGCAGGTGTGATGGTGTACACCTGTAGTCCCAGTTTTTCAGGAGGCTGAGGCAGGAGGATCGCTTGAGGCCAGGAGTTTGATGCTGATGTCACTGTACGCTGGCCTGGGTGACAGAACAAGACTGTTTCAATCAATGAAAACAATGTGATCATACAAATAGCGTATGTGATGTATCTTCTTGTGCCCCCACTGGCTTCCAAGTGTTTGGCCTCTGCACTCTCAATGAGAATGAGAAGAAGATGTAACAAGGGTCCATAAAATTACAGTAAGGAAAGTAAAACAGAGATAAGGGGGAAAAGTGGTCCAAGGGGGAAAAAAACAGGTGGGAAAAGGCAGGCAGACTGTTAGACGTGGCCGAGAATACAGAAGAGACCAGTTAGGAGGGACTAGAGAAGTGAAGTGCAAGGTGGAGAGGAATTCAGAAGGGGGCAAACTTATGGAGAGAGAGGTAGAAGATAAGGATGCTGAGACAGAGACAAGAGGGGAGAAAAGACGACGGAAATAGCGGACTCTGCTTTCTCTCAGAGCTGGTGGCTTGCATTGCTCTGTCCCCAGGTTCTGTCTCCTCCATCCCTGCCATCCAATCAGTGCCCTTCGGTTGCAAGCAGCTCTGGCCCTGAGAACTGAGCTTGCCCTGGGGCAGGGGCAGGGGCAAGGGCCTGGGCGAGCCAGCAGGAGTGCCCTGACTCTGCCCCCAAGTGTGCTGTGCTGAGGGCATGAATGAGCTTATCTGTGGAGAAGAGGAAAAGGAAGGGAGGGAAAGGAGAGGCTGGCTGGGGCTTGAGGACATTGTCATGTGAGCAATGACCATGGGGATGCCTGGGAGCCCTGGGGATGCGTGGAGCCAGAACCCAAGGCTCTGATGTGGGAGGAATTCACTTCTATACCCATCCATCCCAATATTTTTGGCGATACATAAATCTGGGGGTATGGTGAGAAAAGGGGGCCATGTTCTGCCCTCCTAGCACTTACAGGCTCATGGTGGAGAGGAAGAGTGTCACAGTGGAGGGCTGCAGTGTGCATGTGCAAACTCAGAATCCAGCAGCTGGCTGCTGAGATCCTGTTTCCCTTGGCAGGGGCCTCATGGAATCGGCTTCTTTTCTAGGGTGCTACTTCCTCCTCACCCAGGGCTTCTACTTGGGCCCACAGTTTCAGGCATGACCACTGACTAACGATCACCCAAGGCTCACCAAAGCAGGCAGCACAAAGGATCTGATGGCACACAGCTTTCTCAGGGGACTGACACTGTATGAGAGGACACTGTCAACCCAAAGGAATGAATCTTGAGATCTTACACCAGAGGATCAGGGTGTCTATTTTTAAAGTGAAGAAATGCTCACCTGGCATCTTGGCACTTTTCACACTGACCACAAGGACGTTCTGAAGTCAGACATGGAGCCAGCGGGGAGACAGGTGATCTCGGCCGACTAGTGAAGACTGTTGTCCATAACACCTGTTTCTGAAATCTGGTTTCTTTCCCTGTTTCCTGGCACTAGCTACTGTGCATGTGTCAGGGGGGCTGTATAACACAACAGCTAAGTCAAGATCCTTTCAAAGGTCGTAATCTAGCAGGACAAACAATCCCAATGGCTGTGGTTGAGATGACAGACCCTAAGTGCTCTGGAGGAGGGGGGTCACTGGATAAGCCTGCTTGGCGTGATGGGACATAGATTGGCCTATTTTTGAAGGTGGAGCAAGGCTTGGCAGAAAGAGCATAATTTCTAAGGAGGAGAAGAGAATTTTCCAGAGCAGCGCTTTGTAGGAAGACCAGAGTTTGCAGAAAAGAAAAAGGCTTTTTAATAAGAAACAGGGTTTCGTATGATGGGTGGGGCTTTGTATGGAGAAGGGGGCTTTGGAGAGAAGAGCAGACTCTTGTCATGAGGGACGGGGTGTATGGCAGGATCAGGGCTGCAGGAAGAGCAAGGCTTTTCAAGGGACTCTGTAAGGAGGAGCAGAACTGGGGCTTCGAAGGAGGCTGGGCTTTAAAGAATTTGGAAGGATGAGTGGGGCTTTGCAGGAGATGGGAGGACTTCCATGAGGAACAGGGTAATGCAGTGCAGCGGAGGAGGGCTTTGTAATGAGTAAAGAAAAATAGTTCAGAGCTGTCTAAGCTTTGGGAAGTACAGCAAACTCCTCGGGCCCACAGAGAGCTTGGGACTTCAGCACCCACCTCCCCACCCTGCTTAGGACAGCTGAATGGTTTAGAGGCATTCTGTTCCTGACTAGTTGCCTCACCCATCTTCAAGTTCCTGGAATTTAGACAAAGAACAATATATAGCCAATTAATAGCTTAAGTTATTTTAATGTAAATTCTTGGCAAACAATTTGGGAACTGCCTGTTCTTTTCCTTTAAGAACCCACTTACAGGCCAGCGTGGTGGCTCACACCTGTAATCCTGGCCTGCTGGGAGAGGCTAAGGTGGGTGGATTGCTTGAGCTTCAGAGTTGAGACCAGCCTGAGCAAGAGCAAGACTCCCGTCTCTACAAGGTAGAAAAACTAGCTGGGTGTTATGGGGGTGCCTGTAGTCCCATCTACTCAGGAGGCTGAGGCAGGAGGCTCTCTTGAGCCCAGGATTTTGAGGTTGCTGTGAGCGATGACACAAAGGTGCTCTATCTAGGGCTACTGAGTGATTGAGAATCTGTCTCAAAAAAACCCCCCAAACAAAAAAACCCCACAAATATCAAAACAGAACCCACTTATAACTGCTGCCATTAAGTGTCTTTCAGGGCAACTAGACTCTATGCTCCAGGTTTGCAGTCCTCAAACTTGGTCCAAATAAACTCTCTACCTACATTTGCCTTTGGGTAGGCTGTAAGGAGAAACAGGCTTGTAGGTGGTACAGGGCTTTGTGAGGATAAGCTGGGCTTTGTAAAGACAAAGTAGAATTTGTGGAAGGAGCCAGAGCTGTGTAGGAGGAACAGAGCTTGGTAGGAAAAGTAGGGTTTGCTGGAGGAGCAGGACTTTGTAGGACAGTAGGGCCTTGCCTGAGAAGGTTTTTGTGAGGAGGAGGAGGGATTTATTAGGAGTGGTGCTTGCTGCAGAGAAGTAAGGCTTGGTGTAGAGCATAGGCCTTGCTTGGTAAGGAAGAGCAGGGGATTGTAAGGAGGAATAAGGCTTTGTTAGGGTGAACAAGGACCTGTAGGAAGAGCTGGGCTGAGGGATTAAGTCAGAGGAGCAGGGCTTTGCAGCAGCAGGGCCTTGGAGGAGGGACAGTGGGGCTCTGAAGGTGCTGCAGGGCTTCCTAGGAAGAGCAGGCTTGTTCCATGAGTGGAGCTCCATAAGGCTGAGCAGGGCATGTAACCAGGCACAGGCCTTTGAGGAGGAGCAGGCCTTCCGGGGAGGACCAGAGGTTCTTCGGAGAATGGGGCTGCCGAGCAGGCGCATTGTTTTATGAGGAGGAACAGAGAATTCCTGAGGAGCATGGTCTGTAGTGTTGCAGGAAGACGAGGCCCAATGGAGAGAAAGAACACCCAAACGTGTTTAAAAGAGGAAGGGCTTTACTCCAGCCAGCCGAGTGATGGCAACCCCGAGTCCCCAAACGGCCAGGCCCCCCAACTGGCTGCCTTCTCCTTTTTTCTCCAGTCAAAAAGTTCCAGCCCATGGGTCCCTTTCTTATTGTTCAGTTTAAATAAAGCTAGAGGAGTGGGTTCCAGCTTTTACAGAACCATGGGCTTTTACAGAAGCATTAGTTTCGTTTCCAGGTCCTAGGAAGTTAAGTTTCTACAAATTCCTAAGAGCTGAGTCACCACGGGGAGGACCTTGCAGCTCTGTCCTGGTGGCCTCCTGGGGAAGAGACCTCTGTTCTCTTAGATCTTGCTTTTTCCCCGGTAGCCTCTCTCAGTAGGAGCAGGGCTTTTTAAGGAGAAACAGGGCTTTGTTGGTTACAAATGGTAGTAGTGAAACCGCCTATATTGAGATAATGTAAGGCCATATGGCAGGGGGAGTGATAAAAATATGATTTCTGTAGAGGTATAGAGATAGTGGAAAGTTAACCAGGTTTTGTTCACTAACCTCCCTCCTGCTATAACTGTTTACGTGCCGGGCGTCCTTGACAGGAGCAAGATCTGGGACTTCCCCAACCACTTCTATAGATAACATCACTATTGTAAAACCTAAGTCTGGTCTTTGAGATATCTTCCAGGCTTTGCATTTGGGGTGGCCATGGGTGGGAATCTATCTAACAAATTCTGTCAAGGCCCATGATGAAATCCCACGTGGGAATTTCTATTTTCCAAGACCATTCTGCTCCGGGCTGTGAGTTTAATTCTAGCCAATCAGCAGACCCTGTTCCCTAGCCCTTTGTTTGCCAAACCACCTTTTAAAAATCTTAGACCCGAAATTCTGAGAGAGATGGATTTGAACAATTACTCTCATCTCCTCGCCTGGCATCTTGTAATATTAAACTCTTTCCCCATGCTACTCCTGCTGTCTCGGTATATTGGTCTTTATTGGGTGGTGGACTTAGTTGAGGAGTGACAGTGATTGTTGTGTATTTAGCTTTTCTGGACATGATTTTCCATTTGATTGTTAGGATGGGATATCCTGGAACCCCAAATTCTAAGACACGGGTTGGAGTGTCAAGCAGGGCTCTACATGGTTTACAGCAAAATACTACTCACAAATTCCCCAGCCACATAGGAAGCAGAGGCCGACTCCTGGGCCTCTCAGGCCTAGCCTGAATGTAAGATCTATTATCAGTGGTTCTCAACCTTCCTAATGCCGTGACACTTTATACGGTTCCTGTGGATATAGAACCGCTGCTCTATATCCTTCTAAATAAGTGAAAAGACCAGAGCTGTGGCTATGCTGACGAAACACTTCTAAGACCTGGGGAAACCATGACCTCTTTTCTCAAAAGGAGGTATGGCAGATTAATTAGGTCACAAAAGTATTTTCTCTTCCTTGTTGGGAGATGGCTTTACCAGGTCTTCCCACTGACTTGCAATTAGGTGAGGCCACATTTTGGCCAATGACATGTAGATTAAAGTAGTATGTGCTACATTTTTGATCACTTCCCTTACATAATCCTACATGTTCTTTCCCCTTCCCTCCACCTGGAAGAAGGTGGAGCTGAAATACAAAAGGAAGCCAAATTCTTCTCAGAGGAGAGCTACTTTCCATGTCTCACTGAAGGACTGGGGTCTCCAGTTACCTCCATGGTTTCACTAACATAGATAAAACTTTAGGCATCAAAATAACAACTGGACAGGGACAGAACCATCACAATCGTCCTGACTTCAATGTCTCACTTTAGCCTAACTAGAACTCCTGAGGCAAGGATACAGAGAAGACATTAGTAAAACAGTTAAGTTCTCTAACTGGCTGAAGGAAAAGGTCTTTCAATTCACTTGGGCCTTTCTTTTGGTTCTGAATTACTTTCAAAAAGATTCGCCGAATTTGATTAATGAAACAATTCTTGCAGAGTGTATGTGTGCATGTATACCTTAAATATTATTTAAACAGCTGCAAACCACTGGGGAGGTTAGGGAAAACCAACCATTGACGGCCCTCCCGCGCCCCCCACCCCCCACATTGGTATGTGACTGTTTTAAGGGGCAACATGTCATCTCAAGACTAAATAGATAAAGAATCTTTAGAAAATGTTTATGATCTCAAAACTCCAATTTCGAGACAATTAGTTACAGGAATAGTACTTAAAGGAGACATTTTTAATGAGGGTTGCAATCTATAGCCATTAATATATTAAAGATGACAAACAACAATAAATTATGCAATCAAATTTTTAATAACAAAGATACTATATTTTTAACATGGTCAAATATACTTGGCTAAGTCCAGATTTAAAAAACAAAAAAAGTATCTAGCCCAACAGTACAATCATACAGCTTTGTACAGAACATTCCATAGATCAACAGAAAATACATTTCAGCACAAAAATAAAAAATATTTAAAGGGAATCTCTAAGCAGCATTTTATTTCTGCAAAAGACATATCTTGTACTGATTAAATATCTACAAGTGCTTTTCCTTTACAAAAATACATATATTCTTAATAGACTAAGTCATTAACAATGACCTGGTAATTCTTTCACTTCAATTTGAATGATTTATAAGCTAAATCTTACAACCACAAAAAGGTTTTTATTTGTATTAAGATGTTACCACTTTTGACAAAAAGCTTAAAATATTTTATATTTCAAAGGAAAATTAGCAACATAACTTTACAATATATTCTATGATAATTTTATTTATTGTGAGGGCTACTCTATTAAAAACCGCTGAACTCTGTTGTTGCTCAGATGCAGGACAGCAGCACAACACTGGTACTCCCCCCACCAGCTCTTGCTGTGGGCAACTTCATTAAGGACACTTAGGCCCCCACCCCCACTCCAAAAATTACAGCGAAAGAAAACTGACCCCGGACAATGTCAGGCTGATCCCATTACATTTTTAATGTGTAGAACTCCTGCTCCCGTGGACTGTGCGGATAAGAAGTCTGTTTACTATCTCCACATTACCCAGAAACATTTAATCTTCACTTGTACTAGACTGGTTTCTTATTGCATGAAGCTCTCTAAGATGGAAGAAAACTAGACCCAGTATTTGACATATATCTGTTTCACCTGATTCTAGATTAAAAATAATTAAAATTAAAAAGCATTTCTGAAATATCAATGATTATGCCCCTTCATAGAAAAAGGGGCATAACAAGTATACAGACACATGTGAATGAGCATCTAAAATAAATTTTTAATTTTAAAACGTTCTGAAGAAGAGGAAGCGCTCAAGCATTTTAATTCTATTTGACAATATGAACGCAAGTAAAAAAATCTGTGATAAGTGTATTAAACATAGAGAATCACTTTGAAATTATTGGAAAAACATCAGTGCAAGAAAAACAAACTATGAAACCCTGTACTGTATGTTTAAATCCATTTTAATAAAACTTCAATCTGATGTTTTTCATCAAAATATTACTGACCTAGGTTTATCAAGTAAAGCCAGGAATAGTTTATTTTGTGCCTTGAAAGGGTTTCTGAGTCTCTAAGTGTATTTTTTTCCCCATTTTTCATAAACCAGATTTAGCAGACATGTTCCTTATTGTTCCCCAAACTACAATACTACATATCTTAAAATAATAACATTTCAAGATTTTTGTTTCTAATCCAGAAAATTAAAGTTATGGCAAACTCATTTTTGAAGTTCCTATAACCAACCAACATCTTACTGGTATACAGCTTAGCTTGCTGGAAGTCTTATGATAAACCAGACAGAGCATATAAACATTCCGGGTGTGTACCCATTTGATTCTACCCTAGGAGATTTGCCTAGTGACCTGTCAGAAAGACTTTAAATATGAGCTTTACCCCTAAGTTGGCCCACAGTGTGCATTCCCAAGAAGAAATAGGGAGGTACTGAACTTCCCCTTGATGTACAAGCTTGTTCTATGACCCCATTTTACCAAATTTGGCTGTATGGCTAAATTCCAATACTACACTAATTGCTGAGACGATAGCTACTTTGTAAGGGGAGCCGGGGAACTGCAGGCCCTTATGAAAATTTTGTTTCTGAAATAGAAAAAGCACTTCCTTCTACAATCCAATAGTACGGACTCTTTTCTACACAAGTAAGCACAACAGCACGTTTACCAAAGTCTGTCTTTAATAAAATTGCTCATGTTACAAAGAACCCAGGAGCCAAATAAGCTTCATTTTAGTTTATACTGCCTCCATGAGATGATAAAGCTTCTCAAATTAAAATTTAAAAATCTCAACTTTCTTTTCAAAGTCAGTATTTCTCCCACTTTCGTCCATAGAGAGGCTCTTTGTTATGTTTACCTCTTCCTCACCTTTGAGAATTTCCTAAAATCTGTCAGATGGTGTTGGAAAACAATGAACGTATTTGAAAGAAAGTGTGCTCTGATTATTGCAAGAAAAACCTGCATTTGACTGATCTCACCAAGAAAATTCAGTTTAAAGCCTTTCTTTGGTGATATTTCAGAAATTAATCAAGGTTATTGCCTAACTACATAAAATTAAATTGCAATCCTACAATTTCTAACTTTCAAACTGTTAAAACTGTCTCTCCAACATGGTCATTAATTAAAATGTCTTTGGTGATATCTATATTCTTATGAAAATCTTAAAAAAAGGATTATTCTAATTTACAAGAGCCTATTTAGATACGAAACCATTCATAAGAGACAGGTACAGATAACTCAAACTTTATGCAGTAAATCTACAACAGAAATGCACTTCAGCAATGAGGCACTTTCTCTTAAATATTTCAATAAAGCTAAACAGTTCATAATATTATATAACTTACTTTTTCCCTAAAGAATCAGTTTAAATTTGGATTACATTTGCATGTATAATATAGTTGAGCAAAGTCATTACATTTATAAAATGTGGCACATTAGTATGGGATAGATTGAATAAAGAAATATCAATGAATAAAGAAATAATGTATTTTCCTGAAAATAGCTAAGAGACATTACCCAAGTTACCCACACCCTAGACTGAATATTACCCTGTCAAGTCAATGAGCCTTTCAGTTAATCTTTCATATTTAGAAGTATCTTGTTAATCTAGAGAAAAGGGTACATTTTGATTTCTCTATTAACTGATGTGGTTACTTTAATTAATGTTTATAAACCACAGGCATTCTTTATATCCAAGGTTCCTGGACCCTTTTGTGTCTATGATTTCTAAGCTAGATAAAACAGATAATAAAACCTTTTATGGAAGTAAATTTCTTTCAGTTTATTGCTTAAGAAACAACAGATTTAAGAAAAACATTTAGTTTTTTTTTTCCTCTGCTTTTATGGATTCAGATGATTTTTCCTATAGGTTATTTAAACAGTCTTTTATAAGCACCCTAAACTTACAATGCTAATCACAAAAGTTTCTGTACCTGGTTTCTAGCAAATTCTACAACCTGACTTAGCTGGGGATATAGTGTATAACTAGATGTGAAAGTAGTCCCATACTCAGAAAGTCGTAGTTGAATATACCAAAAGAAGTTGGCCAAAGAAGTCTGTGGTTCTAGTAGTAAGAATACCTATTACTCAAGTCCATCAAAAAACGTGCACCTTTCTCCAAATGACAATTGATGCTTTTCTTTATGTGAGGTTTTCACATGTCAAATTTGGCACATATTCCATTGTGTTTCAATAAAAATGTTAATACATTAATAGCAGATAAAGGAATTTTATATAAAACTAGTCTTAGTTCCATAATTGCTTCCTATATATTTCCTGGGAAAATGGTCAAATTATTAACACATATGATCAATGAGCCAAATTAAAAAATATTTTGTAGATAAAATTTATTTATGGCCATAAGTTTTGGCCAGAGAACCAAACATCCAAGTCTCATTTGTGGCTTTAAAAATGTGCTCTAAATTGATTGAGTTATTAAATATTAACTTCCATGTGCAAAATGCTGTTATCACTGACCTGTATGTGACAAACTTATGATATTTAAAAGTTCTCAAGGATGTCTGGGAACTGGATTTTGCAGCATAGCTATAGCTAGATCCAAATTTAGTTTTCTGGTTGAGTGTAACAGTCTTTTTCAACCTTTTATATAGAGATAATGAAAATCTGCCTTTTAAATTCTGCTTCTGTGCTCTCCCAAGAATAAACACAACCTAACAAAATGAAGTTAAAGTATTGCCATAACCTTTTCACAAAAGTCAGAACAACTGAAAAATTTAATATTTTGACTTGAAAAAAAGATGTAAGGAAAAGATAATTATAAAGTTTTTGCTTTATAATGTGAAATGCAACAAGATTTAGCTGTATTTTGTATGATTCTTAGAGTTGTAACAATGTTTTATTTCTGAGAAGCATTTTTCAGAAGGCATTAATTTGTGATACATTTTACTGGAAAATGTATCACGTTTACCACATATACAGTATAAAAACCATGTGTGCGACACACAGATTGTGCTCATGTTAGATTTCTAAAACACATATTTTTCCTTAGGTTAAGAGGTTAACTTGTTTGTTTCAAAGCAATTAATACAATAAGTTCTAAAGAATTTTTTAAAACAACTCTGAATTTTAAAAGATTTAAAACCAAGTTTTTAATATAATTTAAGGTGACAAGACTTTCTTTTGACTTGCAGACTAACTCCAGAATGAATGGAAGACTTAAAATGCAAACATAGGACAGTATCACAGATCTGACTCTAATTAACTCACATAGAAAATGATAATCCTATTGCCCCCTGATTACTACAGGATCTAAAATAAAATACCCTTAAACCGTTAATTTTGGTTAACATATTTATCTTCTACGCTGCATTTATTCTATTTTATGTATACAGTTTGGAAATGTAAAAGGTAACTAACGGTTTTAATCTATAACTTTTTTGAGACTTTTGAAATCTATAAAATAGCTAATGTTATGTGCTCTAAAATTCCTAATATTTAAAATAACCCTCTGCATGCCACAATAACATATACTAAGGCCAACTTGAAAAGAGGAACAATGCTTGTTAAATGAGAGCAGCAATGTAATGAGACAGACATGAAATGGGCTATACAATGACAGTTCATGAAGCAGCACCCACTTGTCATAAGGCATTATGAAAGAAGATTAACCTTACTTACACATTAATTTCATTAGAAGTAAAGGTGATCAGCTGCCAACATTTCGAATGGTTGTGAGTCTAACTTCAGTTCTCCAGAAAAGTCACATACATTTTCAATCTGGAGGGCTAACACGCCTTCCTTGTGCAATGAGTAGACTACACAGACAGATGCTTAGAATGTCTACAATTGTGATGTGCTCTAATGTTAAAGAATAATTGGAATTCTTTGCAAACAGACCTGCACACTCAAGAATGAACTATTTTTTTTTTTTTTTTTACACAAAAAGCTTATCAAGAACAGGACAGTGGCTCCAAAACCACTTTTCTAAATATATTTCCATACAAAATAATTTCGAGATATAATTATTAGTTCCTTGTACAGTACTCTATTTAAACAAGAATTAATAAAATACTAAGTATGTGAAAACTGCAACACCACAAAGATTGAGCCATTTTAACTAGTGTAATTAAACATTAGAACAATCTCGGAACAGGCAAGCAAAATATTCAGAAGGCTGAATCACGGCTGCACACCGATCTCAGCGAGGACTTACACACTGTGAGACAGCACAAATATCCTATGCAGACGGTTCAGTAGCAGAATGGCACTTGGTTTGCTCTTAATAGAAACAACATGAATGTGATTTGACAATTTAGAGATAGACAATGGTCTTATTTGCATGCTGAAAGTCTGGTTGTGTCCCTCTAGTCCACACACCGTTAACTGTGCAATCTGCTGGCGAGCAAACAGTGCAGGATTCATCTCTGAGATTTGGGCCCCTTGGTCTAACCGAAATCAATTCTTGGTCGATACTGCAATACCATAGGATATGACTATAAAATAAAGACAGACGATGAATAGGAATGTTTACATAAAAACAACAGTTTATATACAAAAGACTATAAGAATTTGGGATCATAATTTATAATATTTTCTGGTACCAGTGATAATACCAGGATAATTTTGACAGTTAAAATTTATATTATCATTAAAACTATTTCTTTCAGTTGCCATTATTTTTCTAGAACCAGTCAAATTTTTAGTAACATGCAAAAGAAGTTCAAAGGCCTATAGACATCACACCAGTCTTGTACGTGATCAGTGGCTGTGTGACACTCAGGGATAGGCAGTTCCTTGTGGGGACCTGAAGTTACACGCCCTGCTTACAGGCACTCAACTGGTAGCCCTGTGATGCTGAACCAGACAGGCTGCAGGCTGGACTGAACCAGTGCTTCTGTGAGCAGGGGCTCACTAAGTCACACATTCACCAGGAGACCCCTGCTGGGAATTCCCCAGACTGTGGAGTAGTGTTCACAAATCATGTTTCTTACAAGTCAGATGCTGTTTTTTTCTTTTTAATATTCAAAATTTAATAGTTCTTTACAAATATTGAAAAACAAGTAGTTATTACATGAAACCTTTAGGGCGCTGCCTCTTTTTAATAGTCAGTTGATACACTGAATATTTGTACTTGACTATTATATAACATAGTGGAATACAGTTCATATGTTCATGTTGCTCTGTGTAGAAAAGGTGTCCTCCCAGGCCACCGTACAGTACTGGAGAAGGATCTGCTTCTTTTGGACACAGACATAAGCCATGCCCCTGTGCATCTGTCTTCACCATATTAGACAGAGCCTGAGCATCACAAAGTCAGAAAGAGTCTGGAGAACAACTGGTTTTCCTTTTCTTAAAGCATTTTCCCTTTTAAAACAAAATTTGAGAAGCTGCTTTTATGGAATCAAGGGCTGGGATGGCCACTGATTAATGTTTCTCCATCTTAGTGTATGTGGACACAAAAATGCAGTAAAGAAAATTTTGAATTCTTTCATACAGATGAAAAATGACAGAATAAGATTCCACAGCCCTGAAAATGACCTTTTCAGTGCTTATCACAACCATGCTACAAACTTAGGAGACTCAACGGCAGAGTCTCTTCTACCATTCAGCTCAGGATGGGACCAGAGGGTGGGAACACAGTGCTCAGGGCTCGCTCTCCCAGCTGACACCACACAGCAGATGCCACCTCCCGCTGTCTGAGGGCTGGAAAATCTCTCAGGTTGTCTATGGTTGAAAACCTTGGTTCTACTTCAGTTTTTGTTTTTATTTTAAACTTTATTCTGTCCCCTCTAAATCAGATTATCTGTATTTTACTACACTCTCTGGGTGTTTCTGAAGCCCAGCCAGATTTTGAGATCACTAACATAGACAACCTGGATGTCTTTACTGATTTCCATTCTACCTCACTCAACCTGCAGCTTGCCTTCACACTGTAATAAACTTTCTAGATTTGCTTTGATTCCTAACTCTGTTGAACTTGCACACTTTCTGCAAATAATCAAGTCACTCATTTAGACTCCATGAATCATCTGCAGCTGGATGCAGCATCAGTTCTATGAGGGTCGAAGGGACAGAGTGAAACTGCCTGATTGACAATGGTTAGATTTTCTCAGGTTTTGGCTAAAAATAGTTTAGTTTTCCTTCACAAATAACCATTCGTGTTTGCTCTACAAGAAAATATGAAGTTTAATAATTTTATTGAAATGTACCACAACACTGACAACTGTACAGATATATTTTATAGGTGTACTTGTGTTTTGATTTCCACCTTCCCCTCTTAGTGAACAGACTCACAGTTCACTGTTTCTAGTCATCAAGTCTCATTATGTAATAAACATAGGGTAGTGTGTGTGGCTCAAAGTAGGGCGCTAGCCCCATATGCCAGAGGTGGCGGGTTCAAACCCAGCCCTGGCCAAAAACTGCAAAAAAAAATTAAAATAAAGAATAGACACTATGAAAGAACAAATGTGATATTTTTAGAAAATGATGAATCGCCTTTGCTTGATATAATTTTTTCCTTAATGGTTTTTTTAATCATAAAAGTAACTTTTTACTATAGATTTGGAAGATGCAGAAAAACACCACAGAAAAAAAATTATTTAAATCCTTTTATCTAAAGTTAACTACCATAATAATCTCAGTTTATGCTTTTCTAGGTATTTTATCTGCATTGGTTTTTTCAAAAGTTAAATCACGCTAAATGTACTGTTTGTGCCATTTAAAAAGTTTTGTCCATTTACAGACATATTTCTAAATCATTTATGTGGTCCTACACGATAAGTAAAATAGTTTCATAGGCAGATTCTAACTTGGAGCACAGATGAACAGTTTTGAAAAATTTTTATTTATTTAATTGCTTTTTTTTCCATTTAGAGACAGGGTTTTGCTATGCTGTCTAGGCTGGTCTTAAACTCCTGGGCTCAAATAATCCTGCCACCTCAGCCTCCTGAGTAGCTGAAACTACAGGCATGTGCCACCAAGTAATTTTTAATAGAGGTATATTATGCTATTATTGGAATAAACTGTAAGTTATCAATAAGTCTCCCTTTGCTGTACATTTGAGTTTACCCTTTTTTTCCCCCAATTATACATTAATGTTGATCCAATAACCTGTTTTCCTTCCAGGATTGATTTCTAGACTTGAAACTGCTGGTTCAAAACAGCATACACCTTTTTTTTTGGAGACTGAGTCTTGTACCAACGTACAGTGCCCTGGCATCGTAGCTCACAGCAACCTCAAACCCGTGGGCTCAAGTGATTCTCTTGCCTCAGCCTCCTGAGTAGCTGGGACTACAGGTGCCTGCCACAATGCCTGGCTATTTTTAGAGATGGGTCTTGCTCTTGCTTTGTCTGGTCTCGAACCTGTGAGCTCAAGCAATCCACCCACCTCAGCCTCCCAGAGTGCTAGGATTACAGGCATGAGCCACCACACCCTGCCCAGCATACACCTTTGAAAAGGACTTTTGATAAATGTTAGTATACTGGTTTTCTTTGAGAAAGTCATTCTATTTTACATTTCCAAAAGAAATTTGAGTGCCCATTCCTCCATACTCTGATCAATAATGGGAACCATCTTTTTATCTCTTACTTTGGCAACTTAATAAGCACTAAATGGTAGGGATTTTTTCATTTCACTTTAAAGAAGTTACTCATTTTTTGCCATGTGCTTTTCAATATGAACAGTCAACTTGTTTTAGGTACAATATGAAAGGGCAACCCTACTCTGAGATCAGTTATTGAATTATTATTTTCTTCTTGATCTTTTATGATATTATTTAAAATATTTATTGCCAGCAGAAACTTACATTAATGTATATGTGAGGTATAGACTGAAAACCCCCTCCCCAATAATCTCAGTACAATTAACTGAACCAAGCCCTCCTAGATCTACATCTCACCGGAACAGTCCACATCTGAATGCACTGTGACCAACTGACTGCTCCTGTAACGTCCCAGCTCCAGCCCCGCTGGCCTCCTTGCAGTTCTCAAACAACTACACACCGTCACTTCTCAGGGCCTTTGCAGTGTGTTCCCCTAGCCTTTAGTGCTCCATCCCAGGAATTCACAAAATAACTTCTCTTTCCTCTGATTGACAATCATCACCTCAAAGAGGCCTTCCTTAGACTCGTATCAAAAATATTTTGCTGCTACTGCCATTCAAATGTAGGTTCTATGAGAGAGAAGATTCCTGTTCGCTTTTATTTCTATATCCCTAAGGGCTAGAAGAGTGCCCAACACATACTAAATGCTCAATAGACATTTGCTAAACGAATCATTTTTCTCCATTGTTTTGAAATACTCTTTTTATAGACTCATATACATTAGCTTGTTCCTAAGCTATACTTTTTTTTAAAAAATGGTGTTTCTTTTATGTCACAATCATCTTTTTTTTTTTTTTTGGTTTTTACTTTTTATTATTATTATTTTTTAATTAAGCCACCTTTCACCTAAGCTATACTTTTAATTTACAGCCTATGTTTAACACAGTACCCTATTTTAATTACTTCAGCTTTAGAATACACTTTAGAATGTGGCAGCACACATTCCTTGTCATTAATCTTTTTTAAAATGTGATGAGCAGAAGCACCTGTTTATAGTTCCTGATGAACTTTCGAATGACTGATACTAACGACTGGCCAAATTGCACCAGAATCTGGTAAGTGTGCTTGGAATTACATTTGACTTAATTTAATTGTGGGAGAACCTGTATCTGTACAATATTTTATAAACTATTTAAAGTTCTTATGCACAAAGTAGAATTTTGGATATATATGAGAAGGTTTTTGTTATTAGAAAATATATCCTGAAGTATTTAGCAGCCAACTGTGCTGATACCTGCAATTTGTGTTCAAATGGTTCTAACAATTAAAAAAAATACACACACACACAGAGACTATTGGTAGGGAGAGAGAGGAGAGAGACTAATCAGGTAAGACCACGACGGGATGAGGAAGGCAGGGGAAGAGGAGGCTGAAAATAGAGCCAAATGTTAATCAGGAGTCTAGGTAAAGGCAAAGGACATTCCTTTGTGTAATTTCCTTTTCCTTTCTTGATAGGATTTAACACTGAATTTCGTCAAACTCCTTTTCAGCATCTACTCATGATTTTTGACATTGTGTGTATATAAAATGTTTATAATACATATTTTTAAAATACCCCCCCATTATTAAGCTATTTTTGCATTTCTGATAAAAGTACTACTAGGTTTTGTTTTTTGCTTCTTGCAGTACATTATTTATCATTTTTGTATTTACATTCAAAATAAGAGATGGTATCAGTTGTCTTATTTTGAGTTTTCTGTCAGCTACCATATTTATGGCACCTTTGTGAAACGAATTCCATCTTTTTCAATAATTTGAAACAGTATGTATAGCATGGGAATGATCCATTCCTTGAAAATCTGAGAGAATGTGACCAGAAAACCCTTTAGGTATCCTCTGAGGAAGTGAAAGTGGCCAATAAATAAATAAATGAATAAATAAGAAGTTAAGGTGGGATCCTATTAGCTCTAAGTTCCATCCATTAATGAAGTCCTGAAGAAAGAAAGTGAAAATTGTGTGGATTTGGAAATCTGATCTTATTCCAATTGTTCTCTAATACTCTGGATCGTGATTTAAGGACATTGTCGTTTCTAAGGAAATACACAGACATCAATACCCAGAGCAAGAGCAGACAGCCAAGCATGTATGGGTTACTGGTGCCCCAGGCAGGGGTCATTACGATTCATCATTCCAAAATCAGCTCTGAGGCTGAAGCAGCTGAAATATCCACACACTTCAGATACATACAGATCTTACTAGCTTGGGTAAATTATTTATTCACCCTCACCCTTATCTGCATAATGTAAACAAAAGACTGATATTTCTCTTCCTACAATTTTGGTCTTTATAAATGGTCTTTTCTCCCCATAGCTGAAAAACTATGACTTATAAATTGTGTATCAAAAAGCACACATTTTAATGAGGGCACGGGATTCCCACATCATAGCAATGACAAAAAGACTGAAGGAAACTCTAAATAAACTATTTGGTAACCATCTTCAACTACTGATTTGAGGTGATTCATTTGGTCCAGCCCAAAATAGTAATACTGGAGATAAGTCTGCTCGTTAGGTTTGTTATATAATTACAATTCTCCCTTTTTGCCTCTATGGAAATAAGGATGAAGACTGCCTTAATTACTGAGATAAAAGAAAGAAATGCTATGATTAATCCACAGGATTAAAGTTGATCATCAATTATCTCTGTCCCTGACAATAACCCTTACTATACCTTAGTCTGTAGTCTATTTCTCAAATTTTTAAAATGTATTTTTATTAAACTTTTATCAGATACATGTTCAAGCTGTCTCAGCACATTATTAAATTAGCTCACTGTCATTCCATTATTAAGAGGAACCGGCTCAGCACCTGTGGCTCAATCGGCTAAGGCGCCAGCCACCTACACCTAAGGTGGCAGGTTCGAATCCCCAGCCCGGGCCCGCCAAACAACAATGATGGCTGCAACCAAAAAATGGCCGGGCGTTGTGGCAGGTGCCTGTGGTCCCAGCTACTTGGGAGGGGGAGGCAGGAGACTCGCCTGAGCCCAGGAGTTGGAGGTTGCTATAAGCTGTGATGCCATGGCACTCTACCCAGGGGGATAGCTTGAGGCTCCGTCTCAAAAAAAAAAAAAAGAGGAACCCAAGTAAATTACTTAAGGCAGGGTCTAGGCAGGGTCTGGTGACCAAACTCAGAATTATCTGTTGCTGTTATTCAGATTCAACTAATTTGGCATTTTATATTTTCCTTGTGGATGAATGAATCATTAAAAAAAAATTGCACAAAATTTACACCAAGATGGAAACATCCCAATCCAACATGGGGCAGAAATTTCTTAAGGGCTGAAGCTAGCAACTATTAAAAATTCCTAACTCAGGGTGGTGCCTATGGCTCAGTGGGTAGGGCAGCCCCATATACAGAAGGTAGCGGGTTTGAACCCGGCCATAGCCAGCTACAACAGCAGTGGCAACTGCAGCAAAAAATATCCAGGCATTGTGCCTGGATAACCAAGGCATTGTGCCTGGACAACCAAAAAATGGCCGGGCGTTGTGGCTGGTGCCTATAGTCCCAGCTACTTGGAGACTGAGGCAAGAGAATTGCTTGAGCCCAAGAGTTTGAGGTTGCTGTGAGCTGTGACACCACAGCACTCTACCAAGGGTGACATAGCAAGACTCTGTCTCAGGAAAAAAAAAAAAATTCCTAACTCATAAATAATGGCCTTAACATTTGCAGTTTCATTTTTAAGTTCAGTAAAATTAGATAAATCAGGAAAGCTAAAATAGTGGGAAACTTTGGGGTACGTTAAGTTGAAAAGGTATGTTTCTGTAGCTCAAATGACTATTAGTCTTGTCTTAGAAAGTTAAATGTCTTAGAAACTTGTGTTTGGGATGGAAGCGATCACCGTTGCGGCATTGTGGTGGTCATATGTACAGTCGTGAGTGCCTCTTACCTGATACAAAGGGCCATCCTGAGAGCAGACTTGCGAAGCTGAGCAGTTCAGACACCGAAACTGCGGAGGAGATGAACTCATCAGATAAGAGGCATCCACAACTGGATACATATTTAAAACTGATTTAAAATTATTTTAATGTCAAACATAAGAGTCAACATGTTAATTTTAAATGAACACTTTCCAAGAATATGGTAGTTGTTTTTGAAAAAAAAAAGATTTAAAAAACTCAGTGACTGGTTAAATTTAGCTTGAAGTAATTTTAGTATCTAGATATGAGTTCTGTTTAATAGTCTGAAAACACCAAAGTGGTGACCTACCCTGCCTTTCCATCTCATTACCAGATACTAATTCCTGGGAAAATCCTCACTTCTTGAGTGAAGGAGGGGAACTCTCTCCCATCCATTCCTGTTCAAGCTCTCTCAGATCCCCTTTCAACTACCCCCGGAAAAAGTACTGCTCAAGGGGGTGGGTGCTCTGAGAGGGGCACGGATCTGCTCAACCTGTAAGGAGTCTGTTTTCAGTTGTTTATTAGGTTCTTTATATTGTACAGATTAGATTTTTAGCTTCCATGACTGGCTTAATAGCATTATACCCTAAGCTCCTTGAACCTAAATTTTATTCACATTTTCAGTCTTAATATCTGAGGCCCAGAACTGGCACACAGAGGCCACTCAATAAACGTTTATGAGTAAATTAGTGAGTGAACATACGTTAATGTTATTGAGTAGATTCATTTATAAACCCACGACCTCAAACAGGTTTTACCATTCACATTAAAAAAAGTCATTCCCAAATCTTAATTTTTAATAGTATGATAAATACATTAAATATAAATGCAATGTTAATTGTAATGGAACTATAAAACTGTGTATGTCAAAGTTTTGAATGTATGAATTCGACATTGCATATTCTTCAAAATGGAAAAGAAATCAAGTATCTAAAAACATTGAGGTATAAATTAACCAGGATGGATCTAACACCTCAGAGCAGGTTTTTAAAGACATACTGTGAAATATTATTTCAGTAAACAACTGATTAACACAAATATGTTTGTTGCCTTTTGAAAACAATGTCAGAAACTTTCTATTTCCCCAAGACTCTGGCCATTTTCTCTTTGGCAGCTGGTCCCTGACTGGGGCACAGCACTCCTCTGCGCCCCCTCAGGACCTCCCGGCACAGCTAGTAGCCTCTGCAACCTCCTTTCTCCCTGCAGAGTTCCCCAGCTCCGGTCCACATCACACTTTGGTAACGATGCAAGTCCCAAACAGCATTCAACAAGAGGAAAGAGGAATTTCATGAAGATAATCTTTTTTTCCCTATTAATCTCTCTGCTATCAGTCAAGGTAGGTATGTTTGCTTTTTCTAAAAAGAGGTGGGTATGTTTGCTTTTTCTGCCTGATGATACAAACAGAGCAAAGGCAGACAAGCTTGGGGCAGTGAGTTTAGATGCTGGACTGGCAGAGGCCGTGGGGAGAGACAAAACTAAGCAGGACGATCTGGGAAAAGGGTGCTGTACGGAGAGTGGGCACTCAACTAACCCTGAAAAGTGAGCAGGAAGAATACAAGTCCCCAGCAAAGAGCTGAGGCTGGAGACAGACACTGACAGGAAACCCTCAAGGACGGACCTAAGTACATGACAGAGGAGAAGATAATTAGAATGAAAGTTAATACACAGGGAAGTAATAAAATAAGGTGTATTATGTCAGGCACTCTAAGAACTTTAGCAAATAATATTTCATTAATTCTTACTAACATAAAGATTGTTGCCCAAATTTTAAGAATCAAAAATCTGAGGCAAAACTAGGAAGCAGGACACAACTGGAAGAAAAACAGCTACAAGATATAATAAAATTTACATTCAGAATATGTAGGGTTCCTACTAGTAAATATGAAAAGACAAGCATTACAAAAGGAAAAAAAGGCAATGAACATGAAAAAATATTCCCTTAAGAGATATAAAACCGGTATCATGCAGTGCTGGCGAGGATATCAGAAAGTGGGCAGGCTCGTGTATTACTGGTATGATTGTCAGCTACTGAAGCATTAGAGAATTTGTTCTTACCTATCAAAACCTGAAAACATGTATAATCTGTTATAAATTCACTTCTGGGACTCTAGCCAGTAGATATGTTTGCAATATGTGCAAAAAGATAACATGTACTGGAATATATATAGCGCATTGCTTGTAATGTTAAAAAGTTTGAAAAAAATCTAAATGTCCACCAAAGGAGTGTATTAATCAAATTATGCTACAGCCACACAAATGGAATACCAATGTGTTAAAAAGAATTATGTTCAAGTTTACTGATTCTCCTTCAGACCTAACTATCAAGAAAAAAAGGTTATAGTAATGACTCTACTTATGTTTCAAAAAATGGGATGATCACTGGCATGCTTACTAAACGTATAAAGAGAATCCATGTACATAGTTTTACATGGATGGTCAGATCAGGTGACTAAGTCCCTTCCAAACTGAGATTTGACTGTGTAATTCCACACCATCAATGTATAGATATGGAAATGTTAATCACATTTCCTAAAACTCTATTACTCATTGGCTGATCCGATGTGTTGGCATCTCTTGGCAGTTTGAGAGAAATGTAGTATTTGGGGCCCAACTCCAGATCTACTAAGTTAGAATCTGCACTTTACCAAGCTCCCAGATGATTTGTATTTGCGTTAAATTTTGAGAAGCAATAGCTTTTTTTTATGGTACTTTTTCCCCCCACTAATAAGCAAAAGATTAACATCGACCTTGAGTATAGAATCTTGAGGCAGCAACACTGTCATGAACTCAAAAATTTCTAAGAGCTAGGTAAGTCTGACCAGGTGTTTGTTTTGATCCCTAAAGATAAAAATATTTCGGAAATGTACCACACCAGGGACAAAGATATAAGAAGAGCAGGGACTACAGACAACAGGCTCAGCCTGAAGTGGAACTGCCCAAGATAAGAGAAAGCAGTGGCACAGGATCCGTATGGTGCAGGGAGACACCCCATTGTTCTTGGGAAATGGAGGCGAAATCAATTTCCCGAGATTCTTCCTAGGATCCTAGAAATACGACAGGGAAAAGGGATGACTGGAATATGCAACAATCTTGTCTGAGGCAGAATATTATGGGCAGAGGGTGGGATCCAATATGAAAAGGGAAGAGAACTACAGACTCATCAGAGACAGACAAGGAGTACAGAACACACGAGGTGACATCCCGCAGCACAGAACAGAAATAAAAAACTGCAAACATGTCAATTTCAGCCAAGTCAACCTAGAAATCTCATTTAACGCCAGTTAAGAGAAGAAATGGGTAAAAGTAGCCAACACAATTTAAAAAAAATGTAGTAGGAGATTTCACCTTAACAAGTACTAATGCATATCGTAAAGCAACCTAGAAGGCCCAACAATTTGCCTTCTAAGATTTATGTTTGGGCTTTATCTAAACTTACCGCAAACAAAATGGACAACTGAAGGATTAAACAGGGGTGTTATACGGTCATATTTTTATAACAGCTAAGCTATGTAATCTGTAATGCTGGTACAGAATAAGACCTGCTCAAAAGAAAACAGAATGTCCAGATGCACGCGTACACACACGTATGTAGGCATGTGAATAAGCACGCACACAGGTACCTGGATGCGAGGGCTGTCCACAACGTGCCCAGCCATGTTTCACACTATTGTTCGTATTAAATGAAAAGGCTGGCATCTTAAAACAGTGAGGTAAAGTATAGATTACTCAACAAATTGTATTTCTGGTTAAAAAAAAAAAAAACTTAGAAAAACTTTGTCTTAACCTTGTGTGTGTAAACAAAATCAATCCCAGGTGGATTAAAATTTTTAATATAAAAAAGCACCAGAAGCACATGAAAGAACCACATGGTGATCATTAGTTTAGGAAACACGCTGACCCAGCCTGGGGCAGAGCCGCTCAGCCAGCAGGTAGAGGGACAAGAGCTTTGAAGAGACACGAGTGCAGTGCAGGAGCCCATGGGGCTCCGCAGAGAAGCGACTGTTTACTGCCACTGCTGCGTTTGTCCCTGCCACTCCAACTGGCAGAATTCATCTATTAAAATTATCATTTAACTGGAACCTGAGCAAAAATTCAAAATTTAACGAAAAACAAATACAAAACTGAGACTCCAATAAGTGAAAATTACTTTTAGGATATATTTTGCATAACTAACTATGACCTTATAAGAAAGAAATATCAAGTATATGCCGAGCACTGCTCTAGGTGCTGGAGATTCAGTGGTGAACAGACAAATATCCCTGTCCTCAGATCACATTTTATTTGAGAGACAATCAAGAGGCACATGTCAGATAGTAGGAAATACTCTGGAGAACAATAAGGCATTTTATATTTTAATACACATTAAAATGACAGGCAGTGTGAGCGACTATGGGAGGGGATCCCCACCAGTGAGTGCTGGTAGGCAGAGGTCAGGCAGTGGATGGCCACTGACATTTGTCTCACATCAGGTGAACCTAGTCATAATCTGAAGCACTGAGATACACTGTGTTCACTGAACTATCAAAGAAAGCTAAAGTTAGATTCACTAAACAGTAACAATTTGTGTAATTCATATTCCCTCATGGATCGTGATGGTTAAGAAGAATTTACTATTTCTGTAATCTGTACCTGGTACCAAGAGCATCTTGGTTGTAAGGATTAAAACGAAGGTGATACACATACAATCGTTCAAAAAATGATAAAATGAGGCCAGGCATGGTGGCTCGTGCCTGTAATCTTAGCACTTTGGGAGGCCAAAGCAAGTGGATTGCTTGAGCTCAGGAGTTCAAGACCAGCCTGAGCAAGAGCAAGACCCTGTCTCTAAAAATAGCTAGGTGCTATGGCGGGAGCCTATAGTCCCAGCTACTCAGGAGGCTGAGGCAAGGGGAGCACTTGAGCCCAAAAGTTTGAGGTTAATTGTGAGCTATGATACCACAGCACTCTATTGAGGGCAAAAAAGTGAGGCTCTGTCTCAAAAAAAAAAAAAAAAAAAAGAAAAAAAAGAAAAGCAGCCTATAAAATGACATGGAAAGTCAAGTTGTAATTTACCAAATACAAAGACAGTTAGATTTAACTGATGAGTTATTCAAGGGCACACAACTAGTGGTGACTTGGGACTACCATATAAATGTTTCCTCCTGCCCCTGAGTTCTTTCTGCTAGTGGCTCATCCACCCTCAGAAAGGAGATGTCATCTAAGTGGACTTAAATGGAAAACACATTCTGATGTAAAAAGTTAGGTGCTTCATATCAAGACGCTTCTGAAAAAAACCCAACCAGTTTACCCACTGAATAGGACAAAAAATGATTAAGTTTGTTTTATAATAGTTCTATACACGTTTACTTTCAATGTGTGGTTTTGAGCTACTGTAATACAGCAAGCCCATTATATCTGAATTCATTACTACTTAACCTATGTGAGATTAAATTTTTTAGTTTTATGTTATTTTTTATAATTAATTTACATTTCCTTGAGATAAAGTAATAAAATCCAGGATACAGAAGAAGTATGATATATCAAACACCACAGACTCTTAATGTTTATTCATATACTCAGGTTATAAAGAGAATTTCTGATAGTGTTACTACTATACTCCTTACTCTCATGTATCAGCCTTACAATCATAGGGCCTAAAAATTCCCTAACATTTCCATGTTATTTTATTTGTTTACTTATTTTTTTGAGATACAGTCTCACTATGTCTCCCTCTGTAGAGCACTATGCTGTCATAGGCTCACAGCAATCTCGAACTCCTGGGCTTAAGCGATTCTCTTATCTTAGCCTCCAGAGTAGCTGGGACTGTAGGTGCTTGCCACAATGCCTGGCTATTATTTATTTATTTATTTATTTATTTATTTAGGTTGTAATTGTCATTGTTGTTTAGCAGGCCCAGTGTATGTGGCCAGCGCCCCATTCACTGAGCTACGGGCACTGAGCCATTTCCATGTTACTTATAATTCAGGTATGCCTTAACCTAGAATTAATCCTAATCAAAGATACAGTCCAAAGTAACAATTCTCTTTTTTAGAGTTTTGGGCTTTCTTTTTGAGTAATTTCTCCTATACTTCCTGGGACCTAAGGCACAATAATGTAATTCTGGCATCAGAAAACACTGGGAACTCACTTACCCTTTGGTCCAATTTTATACTTTCAACGTAAAAGAGGTGCCTGTAAAAAGATCATCTAGGAGAGATTCTACCCTATCCGTGCCATCTATCACAACCAAAAATAAATACTTAACTGTTAATTATACTAGTCAGAGCAGAAGTGAAGTCTCTCCCACTTCAACTTCATATATTAAAAGTTCTAATAATTTATTGAGTTTAAAAAATATGTCGTCATCTGTCTTCGGGTTAGTAGAGCCCTAAGCATATTTAGATAAAGTTTTAATCTCACCTTAATTATAACAAAACTACACTGAACACAGTCCTTGGTTTTGGGCTTAGAGCCGATTTTCACAGAGTGTTGGGAGAAACAGTAAGAAGAGGAACCAGTTCTTCTCCTCCCCAAGCTAGTCTTTTTAGTTCTTAAGTAATACTGTTGAATTTGCATAACATAATGGCATACAACTACACAGATAGGTAAATATAAAAGCAATTTACGTTTTCGCCTCTTAGTCGCCATCTTGTCATGTAGATGAATTCCATTGTATGATCCTTTCCCATAATTTCACCATTGCACAGCACATCCAACTTTAAAAAGAATAGTTACAGCTCCATTAACATGAATAATTTTGAATTCGTAAGTATTTTATACATTTTCAGATTTCAAAAAGATTCAAATAATTATAACAAAATATAAGTATTATCCACTATTAAACAGAACCAAACATTTTTATGAAAAGCACTGCCTCGTAAAGTATTAATAATTCAGACATAACATGAAGCAGTTAATCTTGTCCCACATACCTGTACCTCAAGTTCATGCACATAATTTATAAATGTAACGTAAACCTTCTTAGTCCATGTCTCTGTGACCTTACAGGCTTTAAGACATAGTTCTGTAACTGTCCCTTACTGAATAAGAAGAAACCGTAGCAACCACATAGCATCTCTGCCTTCTGAATTCATCTCTAAGAATTCCTTCATCTTCCCAAGATTTGAAAGGGTTACTTTCTTTTTATTAGCTTGAAATTGAAGAGGGAAATGAATGTGGATACAGTGATTTATGGGGCATTTCCAGTAATTACTGAAAGCTAGCTTGATACACAGGCCAGTATCTCCCAGGGCCATCGGACCTCTCTGGTTTGCTTGGTTGGTAATGTGCATAATACTTACAGAATCTGTTTACCACCTTGAATGAAACAAAAGGGTTGTACTTATTAATGCTCACTTTTGCTCTAAGTCACAGTAACAAAACAACCCTCAAATGCTTAAGAAGGCCACAGGAACTGTGGCTATAATTCACCAATTCAACAAAGCATAATTAAACAAATGTTTATTGTACATAAACAAAATAATATTTCAGTTCTTTACCTATTAAAAACAAACTGATAATATTTCATTAGAAGTGTGGAGATCAGAAAGAATGGGTTTCAAATGATTCTGGGTCTGGCTAGACAGACTACAACTTTAAACTTTAAAAATGTATTAGATACATGAAACTACTGACTTTTTAAATGATTTACAGTGACTTATATGGACCTCAAAATGTTTCTCAGACAGTAGTATTTTATTAACTATTAAAAGAACAAAGTAGATAACTTCATTTTCTTTTCTTTTCTTTTTTTTTTTTTTGGAGGTTTTTGGCCAGGGCTGGGTTTGAACTCACCGCCTCAGGTATATGGGGCCAGCTCCCTACTCCTTTGAGCCATAGGCGCTGCCCATAACTTCATTTTCTTTATCTTGCCTATAAAGTTCATTCATAGACAGAGAAGGAAAGGGGCTTACATAGCATGCAATTACTAATCATGAAGAGAAGGAAAGGGACTTAGGATGTAATTACTAATCAGGCATACTGCTTTTATTATTGTCATTTGTCACCTAAAACATCCTGCCCCAGTTAGCAATGCTGTTACAGAAGCTTTAGCTGTCGGGTATTTCATTAAATCACACCTCTTACATTCTGGGCAGAAAAATAAACGGGGAACTGAAAAAATAATCCTGCATTGGATCGACAAGGAGGTGTCAGTTGGTTGAGTCTCTTACCCTTCCATCTTTGTCTATGAGAAATATAATACATGCCAGAAGAAAGACAGTATAAGAGTAATAGTTCTTAGCTGTAGCAATTTTCTGAAAACTAGAAAATGATAACTCAATGAATCAGACTTAGATAAAAACCTGTACATGGTATTTTGCCAGAAGAAAATAAAGTGCAAAACCAAATCAAAAACAATGTCTTTTCCACTGTAGTTCTATCTATAAATTGTTACTGACTTTTACCAAGCATATTGGCTTTTGATACTTAACTTTCACACGTTTTTCCTAATACAAAAGTTGACGTCTCTGGAATTTTAAAAAACATTCATAGGACCAAACAATAATAGAAATTTTTAATCCACAGACTAGTCATCCAAGAGAAATTTTCAGATAAATTCAATAACAGATCCTTCTTCAAAATACAGACTTGATATCTGTCGATGTCTTTTTTTAAATCCTGTTACATTTTATTTCTCCTATGACTCTTTATGATATTCATAAGACTGTAGACAAGCCAGAAAAGCTATGCTGCCTTTGCTGTCTCTATCTCAAAAACTAGTCCTGGTCTTTCGTTTTTTAGATGCTACCATCAGAACCGAAAGGGGAGAAAGGGGAAATTAATAAAAGAAGCAAGATGGTCCTTTTGGGCAAGTGAAAAATTGTAGCTGACTTCCTCACTGTGTTATAGTTCTATGCCTAGGATCATAAACATTTCATAAACATTCTCTAGACAGTGAACATATTATAAACTATGCTGTGATCAATATCAGGGCAATTTACCTCTCCTGTAAATACTGGTAAAATGATTTATCCAAATACATTACGTTGGCTTTACCTACTGCTAAACAAAATCACTTTTTCATATCATTGAACTATATGAACATTATAAAATTCCTTCCAGTAAAAAGACAATGTTTTAGATTTTGAAGAAGTCTACAACGAATTGGAAATAATAGATCTCAAAGACCTCAGATAAAAAATGAGATCAGATAAAGCATGCTGGTATTAAAAAAACTAAATCCATTTATCTGGTACATTTATTTTGGTAGTAGTTAAGTTCTTTAAATATCTCTTCTAGTTATAAAAAACTAAATGTCAAACTGCAACAAAAAAATAGTTGGGCATTGTGGCCGGGCGCCTGTAGTCCTAGCTACTTGGGAGGCTAAGGCAAAACCTAAGCCCAAAAGCTGGAGGTTGCTGTGAGTTGTGACACCACAGCACTCTACCGAGGGCAACAAAGTGAGACTTTCTCTAAAAATATATATATAATAAAATTAAATTTTAAGCATAAAAATTAATTTAAATATATTTCCAGTTAATTTTCATTTCTTTTATTAAAATTTTACTTCAAAATTATCGGAATGATCAAGGTTAAATACAGTTTAACTTACCTCATAAGAACTTGGAAGTTTTAGTTTTAAACTTAGAAATTTTTTAATAGTTCCCACAGTTACCCGTGTAGAACATCGAATGAATTTCTTCATTAAACCCTAAAAGAAATAAAGATCAATTAAAATAGTCTACCTTGCTTTTAATGAAACCATAGGTACCATTTCCACTATCATTTTGAATATTTTCAAAATGTACTGTGAAAATATTTCAATTCATAGCTCTTTAGTACTTGTGAACACAAATGTTCGTAAATATTGGATACTTATAAGATACTCTTCAAGAACATGTTATCAGGTATACTGGGAAAATCCCAGCAAATAGACAGTCTGCTTATAGCTAGACCAGGGGTGGGGAACCTGAAGGCTGAAGGCCATGGGTAACCTTCTAGGTCTGTAAGTATGGCTTTTTTGACTGAATCCAAATTTTACAGAACAAATCCTTTTATTTTTATTAATACATTTTTGGTTGTCTTTTATATTTTTAAGATGAACACATTTAAAATACTAAAGAATAGGCTGGGTGTCTGTAGCTCAAGTGGCTAAGGCGCCAGCCAGAATATGCCAGAGCTGGTGGGTTCGAATCCAGCCTGGGCCTGCCAAACAACAATGACAACTACAACCAAAAAATGGCTGGGCGTTGTGGCAGGCACCTGTAGTCCCAGCTACTTGGGAGACTAAGGCAAGAGAATTGCTTGAGTCCAGGAGGTAGAGGGTGCTATGAGCTGTGATGCCATGGCATTCTACCCAGGGTGACAGCTTGAGGCTCTGTGTCAAAAATAAATAAATAAATAAATAAATAAACTGAAGCACCATTTACACCAAGAGGCTGGTTGGTAGAGTTTATGGAGGTGGAGTACACCAGTCTGTCATCAACTTTTGACAATGGTACACTGTGTTTCTGTTTGAAGTGGAATTTGTGAATAGTTGCACAGCTCAACAATAGTTTTTACTGTCTGCTTATCTGACAGCCCATCATGTCAAAAATGACCAAGAGAACAATGAAGAAAGACAATAGATTTTTTAAATGAGAATTGGGAATTGCAACGTTATCCTGTTTCTGTTAATGATAACATCCTTTGTGATACTACGATATCAGCATTAAAGAAACTCAATGCTCATTGGCACTGTAACACTCATAAGGACCACAAGTATTTTAAATTAGAGGGAGAGGCATGAAAGGTTGTGTTATAGAAATTAAAAGATGAAAAGGCAAAAGCAAAAATAATTTCTTTCAAGCAGCATTAAGACCTGGAAATAATGCCACTGAAGCAACTTAAAAAGCAGCTTATACATGTGGGGAAAAAAGGGAAACCATTCAGTGATGCAGAAATTGTGAAAGAATGCCATTGTTGAAGTGGCAGGATGCTAAGACCCCGATGTTTTAAAGTACAAACAACTCCCTCTTTCATGAAGAACTGTGACTGATCAGCGGCATGAATTAGCCTTGAACTTAACAGAAGTTTGTGTGATACTTCACAAGGAAAACTGCTTTGTATGAATCAACTGATAGCACTGAATCAGCACGGGTTTTATACTTCATTCAGGTTATCACAAAAACTTCTTTGCTACAAACAATTACTCGCTCTGGGCACTTCTGCAAACAGAACATGGGATATGAATATCTCCAACAACTTGCATGATACACGTTGTGAAGTTGAACTGAATTTGCTAAATTTAGTGAGTGTATGTACAGACAGTGCACCTTCTGTGACAGGAAAACATGAAGGGTTTATCGCACAGATTAAAAAAAGTATTAACAGAGCCAGACGTTCTCATTTCATTGTATTATGTATCCACACAAATCTCTGTACTAAAACTACTACTCTAAGTGACATTCTGCAACAAGTTATGAGTAGTGCTAATTATATTCATGCAAATGCAATACAGCATCCCCAATTTTATAACATACTAATAAAGTTGAACAATGAGGTATTCCATGTGAATTTTTATTATTGGGTTTTACTATTGAGACTTTTATTGGGACATGCATTAGCCAGCTATTATTGGGACACGTGTTAGCTAAAATTTTATCTCTGTGAGAACAGATAAATTGTATAAAGAACAGAATCAGCATGGTAAGTTACTGAAAGATTTCTGTTTCTGCAGCATTTTTGTGCTATCATGTCAAAATGACCCGAGTATTTCTTTGCAAGGTAAAAGTAAGTCTATATGTGATGTAGACTGGGCAAAAAATTCAAGCATTTAGAAAAAAGCTGTTTTTTTGAAACACTTCTTTAGAAGGAAATACTGAATGAACATTTTCCCCAGTTAGCAAAGCTCCCCAGACAGGCAGTGTAATATACGTGAATCATGTGAGCAACACCCAGCTGTTATAGACCTACTGATTGGGGAATACAACGAAAGGTTCACTGACTTTGAGAATCACGATGATGTCACACTCAAATTAGCATTTCAGCCTCACCTACTTGATATCACCAAAGCACCTAAAGAACTACAGATGGAATTAATTCAGCTCTCAGTAGATGACATTTGAAAGTCATTGTTTGATACTAAGAAAGATCCAATGGAAATATGGGAAAATGCCGTAGTAAACACACACCTTTGGCAACATGCTTGAAAAATGCTTTCTTGCTTTTCAACCACTTATTGCTGTGAATCTACACTCCTGCCTACTCCTCAGAATTTGACTGTTTGTTGTTTAATGACTTTCCTACACTAATTCTGTAAATTCCATATTCTTTACCATATGAGGCCATGGAAGTTCCTGCCTAGAGGTCAGCTAATGAGTGAGCAGAGATTCTTTACACACCTGGAACCAGTAAGTCCCCCAATCTTTGCTGAGTGACTGTGTGCGTATTTAGGGGCCTACCTCAACACTCAACCAGGTTATTAATAACTCTGCCTTAGTCTTCTCTTCCTGCTTGTGCAGAGCCTCAAGGTCAGCCAAAGGTGAGAGCTTGGGGCTGTCTCAGGCCTTTCCTGAATAGATATACCACTGTCTATATATGCACTTATCTTGCTAGATTTCAAGGAAGGCCACAGCATCTCATTCCCCAGATTTTCCTTTTAAGCTCTTTGGTTAGTCTATTATTTGCCCTAAATGTTATCTATACCTCAGGCAGTCATGAAGTTAAAATACTTGCCTGCAATTGTTTTTGAAAAATGTCCCTTTTCCTTACACACAGAAAGGGCTTTTTCTACTAGGCAAGCTCCAAATCAGGTCACATATAGATGACCTTGTAAGTGCAGTGTTCCAGGGAACAACCAGACAGATAAAATAATAACAAGTCTATGGCAATGAGGCTTTGAAAGCGCTCCACCTCCATTCAGCCCTTTAGGTGCCCGAGCAGCCACAGTGGCAAAGCAGGCTGCTCGTTTTCAAGGCTACTGCAGATCTGGAGAGTGGGGGATGGGACTAAGGCACGTTAAAATGCCAGAAATTTCACTCTTGTTTCACAGGCTTTTGCAAGCTTTCTCTGAGAAAGCTCATCCTGAAAATTCATGCCGCTTTTTATTTATGGAGAGGCAAATTTTTGGAGTTACTGACTCTATTTTTATTGACATCCCACTCCTGACTTTGAGTTTGTATTACAAAAGCAACAGACACACATATGTTGTAGAGAACACGCGTGCAACCACTCCATCACCACGTTTGAGAATCACATCCCACTGCAGAGCAATGTAACAGCTGACAAGGTAACAGTCATGTCAACCCCTGCCCCTAAGGGGCTTACCATCTAGTTTTAAGGACAAGACACACATCAAAAGAGATAAAATATCAGTGCCTGCCACCCTAAGAAGAACTGTTAACAGATAAAAAAACTAAGCCCTGATTGAGTGATAGATGTAAGTAGTACAGAATTTCAGAGTAGGGACTCACAACATTGGAAAAAGCATCACAGAGGATAGGAACCTCTGCTTAGATCTTGACCAAAGCATAGGATGCTGACAAGAGGGAAGGACATGCCAAAAGGAAGGGGTGTTCCAAGGTGTAGAGGTCGTTAAACATGCATAAGCTTCTTAATATTCTGGATACAAACCCTTTGTCAAACATACAGTTTCCAACATATACAGAGGGTGCCAAAAAATGTATGCACATTTTAAGAGATCCTATCTATGTGTTACTTTTCAAAGATGACTCCAAGGCACTCTTACTGGTCCAGTGCACCTAGACATGCTTTACACGTTCATTTTACCTGCAATTCATACACTTTCGGGGAATGACTGCTTTTTACTTCTAACAAGATCTCTTAAAATATGCGTATCTTTTTTTTTTTTGGTGGCATCCCTGGTATATCGAGAACTCATATATAAAGCAACAATCATTTGTTTGGAGAGGAAGGTCCACTGATGAATTTCACAGGAGACAAGCTTATTAACAGAGGGGCTCATTAGTGAAGGGCTTCCATCGCCAATGTGAGGAGTTATAACTTAATTTTACAGGCCAGATATAAGGGTGAGCAGCACTCAACTGGGGGAAATTTTACAGAACTGGTTGAAAGTAAAGAGTAAAAGATTAAAGAGGACTCCAAGGTTATATTATGAAGCTTGTATAACTGGCTGAAAGGTGGTAGTCATAACTGAAATTGCATGTAAGGAGTGAAGTCAGGTAAAAATAAAATGAATTTGCCTTTAGACATGTTAAATTTCAGGTTTAGTGAAACTCTCAACTGGTATATTTAAAAACAGTTATACTCCAACTTAAGAGAGACGTCAGGGTTGGAAGTGAGGATTTCAAAGTCCTTTGCATCACCGAAACCACCAAAAATGGAAACAATCTCCTAGAATAAACATAAAGCATTGGGACAAACACGTAACAAGAAGAACGCTAGAAGTAGAGCCAATGGAGACAGCAGGAACAGTCTAGGAGAAAAAAGCTTAGTAGAAGCCATTATAAGCTAGGAAAGCTGTTTTAAGAATGAAAGTACAAGGATGAAAAAATGTCTATAAAGAAAAGAGTGAATGGATAAAAGGTCCATCGCAACAGCAAAATGTCACAAAGGAGAGTAATGAGGCAGGGGAACTTTTTAGATGAATTTCTACAATGAAACATTTTGTAGTCTCCTACTAGAAGTAACACAGAGAAGTAGACTTCGAATTTATTTATTTATTTTGAGACAGAGTCTCACTATGTGATACTCGGTAGAGTGCTGTGGCGTCAGAGCTCACAGCCACCTTAAACTCCTGGGCTTAAGCGATTCTCTTGCCTCAGCCTCCTGAGTAGCTGGGACTACAGGCACCGGCCACCACGCTGGGTTATTTCTTTTGTTGTAGTTGTCATTGTTATTTAGCAAGCCCATTCAGGTTCGAGCCTGCTACCCTCGGTGTATGTGGCTGATGCCCTAACCACTGAACTATGGGCGCTGAGCCTTTAAATTTATTTATAAAGATATTCAGCCCTTCCATTGACTTTGACTCCATAACTTTCACTATGAAATTAACTCATGTATGAGAGAGCCGAAGGATGAGCATGATCTCTTCCAAAAAGAATTTCTTTCTCAAAAGGGAAATTATAGAAATGACTGGCAAAAAGAAAGAAACATAATTCTAGAAACCCTGATGAAGCTTGGTGCCCATAGCACAGTGGTTACAGCACCAGCTACATGCACCGAAGTTGGCAGGTTTGAACCCGACCCGGGCCTGCTAACAATGACAATTGCACTGAAAAAAAAAAAAAAATAGCCGGGCATTGTGGCAGGTGCCTATAGTCCCAGTTACTGTGGAGGCTGAGGCAAGACAATCACTTAAGCCCTAGAGTTAGAGGTTGCTGTGTTGCCACGGCATTCTACTGAGGGTGACATAGTGAGACTCTGTCTCAAAAAAACCCTTATGAAAAGACTTACCAAAAAAACCACAAAAAAACAATAAAAGCATAAAGGTGCTGTTCCACAACCTAAAAAACAATTAAGGACAGGTACTGCAGCACACACCTGCAATCACTAAGGACAGGCACAGCAATGCACACCTGTAATCCTAGAGGACAGGCACAGCGATACACACCTATAATCCTAGAGGACAGGCACAGCGGCACACCTGTAATCCTAGAGGACAGGCACAGCGGCACACCTATAATCCTAGAGGACAGGCACAGCGGCACACCTGTAATCCTAGAAACAGACACAGAGGCACACCTGCAATCCTAGAGGACAGGCACAGTGGCATACCTGTAATCCTAGAGACAGACACAGTGGCACATCTGTAATCCTAGAGACAGCCACAGCGGCACATGTGTAATCCTAGAGGACAGGCACAGCAACACACCTGTAATCCCAGAGACAGACACAGTGGAACACCTGGAATCCTAGAGACAGACACAGTGGCACACCTGTAATCCTAGAGGACAGGCATAGAGGCACACCCGTAATCCTAGAGGACAGGCACAGCAGCACAACTGTAATCCTACAGGACAGGCACAGTGGCACACCTGTAATCCTAGGACAGGCACAGCGGCACACCTGTAATCCTAGAGACAGACACAGTGGCACACCTGTAATCCTAG